>PVJH01037279.1:0-18086 GCA_004026705.1 Nesogale talazaci | reverse complement strand
ATTCTTTCATTATTTGATTTTCAACTGGGTTCTGGTTTATTATTATTATTATTATTATTAATGTTGAGTGCTGTGAAGGGGCAGAGTGCCCAAAGTGTAGCTGTAGAGTTTTTAAACAATAGATGTAAAATATCACAGTTGACCAATATAACATTCTCTTGTCAGTTCTTGATCACTTGATGTTTTCAAAAGTAAATACTGTGAGATGAGGACTTTGAGTTGCCCTTTGTTCTGCAGGTCATGAGCCTACCAAGGATGGTAAGGGGGGAAGGAAAAAGCTGCAGCTCTGCAGTGCTTCCTACTCATTAATATCTCATCCTGCTTCCACCTGTGAATCATGTTTTCATAAACATTCTACTTGGTCCTGGGGAAAGATGTGAACAGCGCACTCTTCCTCATCAGTGAAAGAGATGATCAAATGTGGGCATAGGGTTTAAATTTTAGAGTATTTGGCTGAGCCCCGGTGGTGTAATGGTTGAGTGCGGGACTGCGGCCCGTGGGCTTCGCAGTTCAAATCCAGCTGCGGCTCTCAGGAGCAGCGCTGGGAAGCTCCCACGACCACCAGAGGGCAGTGATGCCAAAAAAATGTTTAGAGTGTTTATCTAATTTATGTCATGTGTTCTGCGTGTTCGCTTTTCTGAACCAGAACAATAGAGAGTGATGAGATTGCAAATGACCACAGTCAAACTGTGGGGAGACAAGCTGATGTTATGTGTCTGAGATACCATGTGATTGGCGTGGAAGTAAATCTTGACAGTGAAGGATGGGGGATTGCTAAAGCGTAAGTCAGACATTAGTAGCACACTGATTGCTGCGTCACATCCCTAGGAAATCTCAATTCCCAGGACCCTCCTGTACCTCCTCCTTTCACACAACTACATAACTTTTTTTATATAATCATTTTGTTGAGGGCTCTTAGGTCTCTTTTAACAATCCATGCATACATGCATTGTGTCAATTTCATTTTTACATATGTTGCCTTCATTGTTTTTAAACCTTTTTCTTTCAATTTGAGAACTCCATGGTAACTTTCTGAACCAGAATATGTGGGGTGTTTCAGGAGTTGGTGGCCCTTGAGGATGTGGCTGTGGACTTTTCCCAGGAAGAATGGGCTTTGCTGGATCTTTCTCAGAGGAAACTCTACAGAGACGTGATGATGGAAACCATCAGAAACCTGGCCTCTGTAGGTATGGATGACGTCTTTTAAAAACACCTTCAATGTGGCCATATATGGCATACCCATTGTTGATACTTCACGATGCTCTTTGGAGCAGCATGTTATGGCTTCTCTAGGAATGTAGAGCTCTTTGTATTAAATGGATATTTTATTTTCCTTGTGACAGAAAGCTTTAAGTTTCTTCTAATGTTATACACTGAGAGAATTCTTGTAGAATGAGCATTGCATTGAGATTTACTATGTCTCTCAAGTGTTAGACATGGTACTTTGACATGATAAGTTTACATCTCCTCACACTCCGTACACTTTAAAGTCTTGACTCAGAGTCAGGGAAGTGTACCTTTCCCGTGGCTGTCTTCCCTTCTCTATGAACAAGCTGGTCAGCCACACACATCTGTTCTCCCAGAGTAGCCAGAGGAAGGCCTGCGGAGAGTGCAGGTAGCACCCGTCCAGCACTGCTGCTTTGGGGCTACAGGAGGGAAGAAGCCTCTGAAGGACCAGGCCTGTGTGGTTGGAAGGAGAGTCGAAGAAGTCCGTTTGAACAAGTCTCTTGGGGCTGAAGCATATGCCCTTCACAGATACCGAGTTTACTTTTCTGACTTTCATCCTCCCAACACACGAGTGCTCACAGGGAAAGGTGGCCCTCCTTCCTCTTCTCATGTTCCATGGGCATTGCCTCAAGTCCCTGTCTACTTTATTCTTCCTATTGCATTTCGTTTGTCAACCTCAGTCTTCATGGTAGTATCTCCTGTTGAATTGCTTTTTGACCATGGTCTAAGTACTGAAACCGGAAAATGTATTACAAGGGTTTTTTCCTCACAGGAACCTTTTCCCTCAGAGTAATGCTTTTGCTCTTTGCTTTATTTTTGACCTTAAATCATTTTTTCAGTTTCTCAAAACCTGAATAATGGAGAAAATCTGTCGTCTGAAAATACAATACATTTAATGAAAAATGACACCTGGTCCTCTATGTTAGGAGAAATCTGTGAATTGCATGTCACTGAAGATCAGAATAAAGACCAGACTGCATGCGTGAGGTGAGCGTTACTCAATTGACACAAAAAAGTCCTTTAAAAGGGAACTTGAAGATGATATAATGGCATTGAAATGTTTTTATCAGAAAAGTCTTTTAAAAAGCTAATGGCAAGTGAAAAGGTAATCTAATTTTCCAAACCTTTTAAAATCTCCTTATATGTATATGTCGTTTTCTGTATTAACTAGAGAGCCAAATCCAGAGACCCTCATATATGTATAAGAAAATGTTTTATATCACAAAATCATTGTTTATCAAGGAAACAGAGTAGCCAAGTCCAACTGAAAGCCAGTAGTGGTCCATAAGTCTCTTTTCCTTTGGAATGAGTTGCTAGAAATAAATCATAGCGATGGAGGGTGGATGCTTGTCTGACCTCTGCCTCATGGTACTTTTTCTTCTTTGGCTGCCAGAGGTCAGATATGGCCATGCAGTTTACTGGGTTTTCTGGAAAGAATATGGGAAGCGAAAGTTTTGATTCTCTCCCTTGTTATTCCTGTTATTTCTGTTTGAAATGGAGAAAATTAATGTGATTAATGTCTATTAGGAGCATGGGGTGAAATCGCCACTTGGATTTCCAGAGACCAGGCTGATTAGCAAAAACGACTGACAGGGGGTCAAAATGGCTGACAGAAAGCCTGGGCCTGACTTGATTCAGAGTTTAAGGCCATACTTCCTATCAATGGAATAGTTTAGATCATAGGTTCCCAAACTTATATGGTTTACTGTCCTCTTAAAAAAAAAAATTCGGGACTAATCCCTGGTGGCATAGTGGTTGAGTGCGGGACTGCGGCCCATGGGCTTGGCGGTTCAAATCCAGCAGCAACTCTCCAGAAGGCAAGGCCGGGTAGCTCCCACAACCACCAGAGGGCAGTGATGCCCCCTCAAAAAATAAATTCTCATGACCTCCCTAGCAATGAAAACCTTTTGTACTCCAGCCCAGAATCCAGAATAAAGTGTAGGAATCTGCCCTTACAATGCCCTTAGATTGTTCCACACACCACCTGCGGGCAGTGGCCCCCACTTTGGGAAACTATGGTTCAGATAAAGATTAAGATAAGATAGATAAGGATTGAACTTGACTGATTTAGTAATTGAGTTTAGGATTTGCTTATACTAGGTTTATACTGTTTTCTGCCTATTGTTACTGATATGATGATTGATAGAAATGATTTTATTAAAGTAAAAAATAGAGTGTGAAAGACTACTTGCCTTCAGCCATGAAATTGGAATTTAAATGGGTTAGGACACCCCTGCAAAGAAGGCTCTAAAAGGATAAACCCTACCCCGTGTCTTCAGTGCTCAAGACATTGGAAATTGAAGAGACTTGCGTAGGGCACTTGTGACAGATCGAAGAAAAAGACTCTTTGGCCTTTTGAATTTTGAATTAGTGGTTTGTGTCATTAGCTGGGGCAAAACATGGAGCCATAATGAAACTCTCCTTTCTCGGAATTAGGTTAAAGGGAGCCTGTGGGCAGGCTGAAATTCATGCTACATGACCACCTGGATCCACTTTTTATGTGGAAGTGAGAGAAACTGCAGGAATACAGAGATGAGTTGAATCTGGCCACTGATCCATGGGCCTGGTTCAGAGGGACTATAGGAGAAGACAAGAACAAGTTTATTGGTCTGGAGTTCATGAGCTAGCCCAAGGGGGCTAGTGTTGAGAATTTGTGACAGGGCTGATGGTCTAAATGCAGGGTAGCCAATGGGTACTCTGTGATGGTTAGGGAGACAGCCCATATTGAGTTGACCAAGCCCAACCAGATGAAGAGAAGACATGAACTGGTACATATTACTACTGGCTTTATGGATGACCTGTCTTGATTTGACTTTCTTATGGATGCAGACTTCACAAGGTTCCAAATTGAGGTATAAATTACTCAAATTGAGGTATAAAGCATGAAGTGGTTGGCTTACAAACTAAAGGATATTTTTCTTTTGTTCACTTGTCGAATGTTATATTTAAATGAAGGTGGCACATTTTTCGATTGTTTGCATCTGAATTTTATCCTGTTAGGTACAGATGTAATTTTATTATTATTATAGGTTTGAAGATTATATATAGGTAAAGAGTTGTGTGAAAGTGTCAAGTTAAAGGGTGATCTGTGTTAGTTACATAAGCTTGGTGTCAGTGTAAGATTATGAAGAGTGAAGAGATGGAGTTTAGCCTGCAGATCAGATCATAGCTTAATGACCTCATTTGGAGTCGATACAGAGATAAAAAGCTCACTGTAGGCCAGTTTGACATTCCTTTTGACAAGCCACATGGGGACACATGGAAGTGCTGAGATACTTCCACCGCCACTGGATCAGAAAGACTTTTGGCCTGTGATCTTTCAGCATTGGGTGTCATTGCATGTGTTGTGTGAGTGGAGAGGAATGGATGGGGTTGGTATTGGACATATCAGTGAATGTCTATGAAATTTGTTTCTCTAGTCACTCCAGACTAACATATAGAGTTTTCCAACTTCAGATGCAAAGTACCAGTTCAAATTTAAAACTGGCCAAAGGCAACTTTTTTTTCCCCATGTAAGTCTGCCCATTTTTCTTTAGGTATGTTTTTTCAAATGCAAATGTACTGAGTACTCAAAAGGCATTAGCGTGACATACTTATTTTCCACTTTTTTGCAGACATTTCCAATATATACCCTTTTAACAGAACCAATTTAATGCCTGAAAGCAGTGTGCTTATAAACCCTCTCTACTCATATTAACCAATAATCATTTCTATCACAATTATGTCAATAACAGTAATTAGAAGAAATCAGTATAATCCTTACACAGCTAGATCCTAAATTCAATTCTTAAAACAGTCAAATTCAATCTTTTCTCATCTAAACTACCCCATTCATATGGAGTATGGCCTTAGGTCTCTGGCTTCATCAAAACAGGGCTAGATCTTCAGTCAGCTATTTGACTAAGCAGCATGGGCCCACAGAAGTTCATGGGGTGATTTTGCCCCCTGGGCACAAAATATATATTAATCACATTCATTTCCAGCCTTTCAGACAAGAATAATGAAAGACAACTTTTTTATTAAAATAATTTTATTGGGTGCTCATGCAACTCTTAGCATAATCCATACATACATCTATTGAGTCAAGCACATTTGTACATTTGTTGTTATCATCATTCTCAAAACATTTGCTTCTACTTGAGCCCTTGGTTTCAGTGCCTCATTTTCCTCCCCTTCCTCCTAAGGCCTTGATAATTTATACATTTTTTTCATGTCTTACACTGTCCAATGTCTTCCTTCACCCACTTTTCTGTCCCTGAGAGATCAAGTCTGGCTAGATCAGAGCATATACAGTGGTCCGGATATGAGCTGAAAACACAAGAAATCCAGGACAGATGAGAATAATGATACTAGGAGCGTAAGGGGAAGGTGGGAGAGAAAGGTGGAACCAAAGACCATTTTTTTATTTCTATTTTTTTTTTGGACATCACTGCCCTCTGGTGGGGGGAGTAGGAGGCCCAACCTTTGCTGCTATGAAGTTGCTGCTGGATTTGAACTTCCATCCCAGTGAGCCGTAGTCCCGTGCACAACAACTACGCCACCGGCGTTCAGCCCCAAAGGCAACTTTTAATAATCAAAACTTCATAGTTTCTTTCCAGAAAACTTCACTTCCTTCGTTCTTTCCAGAAAACAACCTAGTCAGTAGTATGGCCCTGTCTCACCTCTGGCTAGCCAACAAAGAAAAACTACCATAAGGTAGAGGTTAGACAAGCATACGCTGTCCATTTTCATGATTTGTTTCTGTAATGCCCCACTTTCCAAGTACCAAAATGTTTTAGGCTGGGTGAATTAGAAAAACAAATCTGAAAACACTCATATGTGTAAGAAAGAGCTTTCTATGAAGAATTAATATTATATCAAGGAAACATCACAGCCTGGTACAACTCAAGTCTGTAAGTCCAATACAAGTCCAAAAGCTCCTCTTCAGACTCCTGTTACCCATGTAGTTATGTAGACTACAGGAAGATCACAAACCTGTGGGTGCAAAGTTGTGTGGATCCAATGATGGTGTTTCTGGCAGCAATCAGCATCAGCCAGCAGGAAGAGGAAGGCTGAGAGACGGGGAGGGTCCCAGGGCCCTGCAGGCTAAACTCTACACCTGCACTTTTCTAATCTCCAGGTCGACATTAAATGTATACACCCCAGTATATAAACGTAAACGCATGCATGCATTATAACCCTGTGGTACATGCATCTCATACCTATGACTGTTAGGTGTATTTTGACTGATAACTTTGCCATTAGGTGCCTTCACTCACCCAATATGAAGTTCAGAATAATTAAAACATATCTCACTGATATACTTTTGGAAATCACCAAAGTGTAGAAGTAGAATGAGAATAATAGCATCTTTGTCAGATGATTTAATCTGAAATGTGAAATTCAAGGTAAAAAGAAGAAAACATGTTTACTGTGTCTAACCCTGTTGAAACTAACAAATATATAATATTGAACTGTTGCTTGCTTGTTTTAACAGAAGGCATATAATAGAGAATGTCAGTAAAGTCAATGAAGACTATCAGTGTGGACAGTCCTTCAGCTGGGTTCTAGATCTTTTTGTGCTCAGAAGACCTCCTATGGAAGCCTATTCTTCACCATACCTTCAGTGTGTGGAATCCTCCATGAATCATTCATCACTTACACAACATATCAACCCTCACTTTGAATATGGTACCTATCAAGATAAGGGCGGTGAAGAAGTCTGCAGTTGGCCTCCTTACGTCAGGACCCCAGTGCAGACCGTTACTGGAAAGAAACCCTATGAATGTAAAGAATGTGGCATAACTTTACGCTATCCCTCGCACCTCCGTACACATATGAGAAGTCACAATGGAGAAAGGCCTTATGAATGTAAGGAATGTGGGAAAGCTTTTGGTCAGTCTTCAGGCCTCAATAGACATATGAGAACTCACAGTGGAGAGAAGCCATATGGATGTAAGGAATGTGGGAAAGCCTTTCTTCAGTCTTCAGGCCTTATTGCACATATGAGAAATCACAGTGGAGAGAGGCATTTTGAATGTAAGGAATGTGGGAAAGCCTTTGTTCGGTCTTCATCCCTCAATAGTCATATGAGAACTCACAGTGGAGAGAAGCCTTATGAATGTAAGTTATGTGGGAAAGTCTTTAGTGTGTCCTCAAATGTCATTCAACATATGATAATTCACAGTGGAGAGAAGCCTTATAAATGTAAAGAATGTGGCAGAGCCTTTTCTCATTATTCGTCCCTCATCAGACACAGGAGAATTCACAGTGGAGAGAGACCCTATGAGTGTAAGGAATGTGGCAGAACCTTTCGTTGGTCCTCAAATTTCTCTGTTCACAAGCAGTCATGCAGTAAACAGAAGTCTTAAGTATGGATAGTTTGCCATATACTGATGCTTCAAACTACAAATTCCTTTAAGTCTCATAAGAGAAAGCATCTCAGTGAATATGATGGCAACAGAAATGGAAAGAAGGGATCATGAAAATTACTTTGTGCCTTTGGGAAAACTAACAATTTCATTGTACATATACATCTGTCTTAATAAATGGCTAACTCTTTAGTTTCATGTCTAGCTAAGCAGATATGTACTTTTTCAGTTCATGCTAAATTTTCCCTCAAATCTTTTTGTATCACAAGTAAGAATTTAGGGAGCAGCCTTGAACATATGTGTGAGTTTGTGGATTTAAATGTTTAATTAGATGTTAAGTCGCAATAAAATATGCTGATTTTATATTTGGATTGAGAGTGGTTTTTGGCTAATTGATTGTGCTTTGCTTCCATGTTTTCCACTTTTACCCACTGAGAAGTTAAGAATTTTACCCTTGTAATTTTTAAGTTCTTGTGGGGAGGTGCTTTCTGAGGCTCAAATATCTTACTTTGTCACTAATGTTAGAACCATTGATCATTATTCCCTTAAATTATCATTTTGAATTTGATGCTTCACTGTGACACAGTGTTTAGCTGAGGCATCCTGTATTCCATTCCTCTTATGCACTAATCTTGCCATTCTGGTAGAATTCATGAACAATACCCTTCAGAAGATTAACCCACCTCCAACCAAAAAGCAGTATTTACTAAACATTACTTAAAGCTGGAGGTGAATGTAACTGGTGGTGAGACAATAATTTAAGAACCAGTTCTCTGCCCTAATGGCTATTTTATATATAATAAAAGATCTTCCAATAGGTAATTTAGTATTTCATACAGTTAGTACTTAAGCAAGAATATCAACAAGAATAATAAAAGGTAAGTACACAAAACTAGATTATTATAAGAAAAAAATAAAATACTGATAAAAAGTATTCAGTAATACCTACCCCAAAAATCAACTTGTTCACTGTGCTTCTTTTTTTTTGGGGGGGGGGGGCGGAATCATTGCCTTCTGGTGGTCGTGGGAGCTACCCAGCCTTGCTGCTGCTGGATTTGAACCTCCAAGCCAGTGGGCCGCAGTCCCGCATTCAACCACTATGCCACCGGGGCTCAGCCCTCACTGTGTTTCTATAATGCTTCTTGATTTCATTCTTATATGAGCATCATCAATCCCAAAACCTAAAGAATCCTCTTGTCAATTTAGTTTTTCCTGAATGATTCCCCCCCCCCCCCCCAAAGATACTAGGATATCTTGTTGGTTTCTCAAAAATAAAGTTGGTATGGTGACGATGCAGAAGCCAAACAAGCAGATAAAGTGTCAGCATAGCAGGTTCATTGAGCAGGAAGTTAGGGCACACTGAGGACAGTCTTCCAGCAGGATTATGCTATTGAAGAAGTGAAAGTGAGACCCTGTGCAGAGCTGACGGCTCTTTATCTGACTGGCAGTAGACTTTCTGCTCAGGGCTGGGTTTTTCAAAAAACATGACTGTTGTCCCAGGTTTACTAGCATAAAAAGAGTGGCTCCTTTTGTCAAGAACCCAACTATTTCCTCACTTGGCAAGATCCTGGATGTTCAAGTTCACAGCCTCCCTTTTTCTGGTTTGTGGTGACTCATCAGTCAGACTTGTCTGGTGGCTTTCCTTATCCTTGTCACATAGGTCCTGCTCAAAGAGACACAGCTCACCACCTTCTACAGACAGCCTCCAATAGCCCTACCCCACCTTGAACTGCCCTCTGGACACAGTTTCTGGTTCCTCAGCATAGGCCTAGAATAAGGTTGGTAGTATCCTCCAGGATCCCCGGCCCCGTGCTCACCTGCGTTTCCATATAAGGTTTCCAATTGGCTCAATCACAAATTCATAATCTATAAAAGACCCAAGCGCAGGCAGAAGGTCAAAGAAACTGGGCGCCTGGGGCTGTTTATAAGAGTAAATAGTACAGTGAACTGGGCCCTGTGTAACCAGAACACAAAGGCTAAGTTTCTTTAGAAGTCAGAAATTAATGTAATTCTACTAAAATGATTTAAATAAAAGGGGATTTAAAATATGTTCATAGTGTAATCAGTGAAGGGCGAGCTAAACATTAAAACTTTTAGTATGGTTTCCTTTGGCCTCTTTTAACAGTGAAAATTCAACAAAATGAGTAACACGATTTAAGATCAGAGAACAAAAGTAACCAAACTAAGCTTATTCTTCTGGGTTTTACAGAAAACCAAGGTAATTGTGCTGTTAGTATTTGAATTGTAATGACCAGGCTTGGGTAATAGCAATGGTATTGAAGGAAGAACCAGGTGTTCAGAATTTAAGATCTGATAATTCTCTCCTCCATATTTGGATTAGTGCACATTCTCCATATGGACTTAGCTGACCCTTTTGTTAGATGGCTGCTTGTTTTAAGCCCCAGATACTAGCTTTTCTTTTTTATAACTGGGAACAATCTGATTTCTTCAAAACTTGGTTCCTTTGAATTACTTATCTGCGAAATAGAAGAGGTATGCTTTCTCTCTCTTTGACCTTTTTAGTTGCATTGTTTCACTATTTACCATGATGTACCTGAAGGATTTTTTGTAGATGCTCTTATCAGGATAAGGAAGTTCACGCTTTTTCTAGTACATAAAAATAGAATTAGGAATACATGTTGAGATTTTTGGGATGTTTATTTTCTTTTTTTTAGTTTCTTTTTGTCTTTTTTTGTGTGTGTGGCGTCACTGACTTGGTGGGAGAAGGAAGCCCAGCCTTGCTCCTGGAGAGCTGCTGCTGGATTTGAACTGCCAACCCTGTGGGCCGCAGTCCTGAACACAACCACTAGGCCAGCAGGGCTCAGCCAGGATGTTTATTTTCATCATCAATTAAGATGATTGTATTTATAATTTTGTTTTGTTGTTTTAGAGGAACACATTTTTAAAATCTTATACCATGTTGTCCTCATGGGATAAACCTTGTTTGTTTGGTTATACTGTATCCTTTTAATAGGTTAATTTTTCCTTTATGAATTTTTCCATCTGCTGTCCTCTTATGCAGGAATTGATTTTATTTCTTGCATATCCCAACTTTCTATTTCAATTGATTAGCCCTAGGTCAGTGGGTTAGTCTGAGTAGACTAGAGAAACAAATTCATAGATACTCATATGTAAATAAGAAAGGTTTTACAAGAATGATGTCAATAAATGGAATAATATCCCGTATTTGTGGATTGGAAGATTCTATACTAAAGATGTCAGTTCTGCCCAAGCCACTATATGAGTTTAATGCGATCCCAATACAATTACTATCATCGTTCTTCACAGAATTGAAAGACTGATTACCAACTTTATATGGCGACAAAAGAAGCCCAGCACTAGAGCAGACCTCCTCAGGAAGAGGAGGGAGTGGGGAGTGAGGGGAATGAGCTGATTCCAAGGGCCAAGGTAGAAAGCAAATGCACTGAAAATCATGAGGGCGACAAATGTACAAATGTGTTTGAGATACAGTGGATGTGTGCATTGTAATAAAAGTTGTACAAGCCCAAAATAAAATGATTGGGAAAAAAAGCACAGAGTGGGAGGACTTCCTTTACTTGACTTTACCACCTCTTATACAGTCACAGTGGTCAAAACCACTTGATATTTGTATAATGACATACTCAGACCAATGGAAAAGAACTGAAAACCCAGAAATAAAATCATGAGCCTACAGACAAGTGATCTTTGATAAGGGCCCCAAAAATATCAAATTGGAAGCAGATGCCCTCTTCAATAAATGGTGCTGGAAAAAATGGATATGTACCTGCAGAAAAATGAAGTGAGACCCTTACCTCACTCCACGCACAAGAATAAACTCAAGGTGGATCACAAACCTTGATTCAAAACCCCAAACTATTAGGGCTATCAGTGAGGGAATTAATAGAAACCTGAGAACTTTGGCACAGAGAATACATAGACTATCAGAAATAGGGAAGAACACAAACACAGATGAGTCAAAAATTGACAAGTGGGATATACTGAAGATAAAACACCTGTATACATCGAAAGAATTCATCAAGAGAATAATAAGGGAGCCCATAGACTGGGAAAAGATCTTTAGCCACGACATATCCGACGAAGGCCATATTTCTAAAGTCTACAGTACTCTGTCAGCTTCCAAAAAGAAAAAAAACATTGCCCACTGAGGAGGTGGGCAAAAGACCTGGACTTAAGTTTCACAAAGATAGAAATCTGACCAGCAAACATGAGAAAATATACCCAATCATTAGCCATAAGAGAAAAGCAAGTTAAAATAACTATGAGATATCACCTAACACTCTCAAAGATGGCCCAATTCAAGAAATCAGAAAGCAAGTGTTGGAGGGCCTGTGGTGAGATAGGCACTCTTATTCACTGCTAATGGAAATCGATTTGGCGATATCTCAAATGCATGAAAATTGAGCTACCATAAAACCCAGCAATCCCCCTACTGGGTGTATACTCAGAAGAGTCAATCAAACCACAGCCAGACATCTGTGCTCCAATGTTCATCACAGCACAGTTCACAATTGCAAGGCGTTGGAAACAACCCAAATTTCCATCAACAGACAAAATGGATTTAAAAACTGTACATACATACAATGGAGTACTGTGCATCCCTAAAAAGCAGTGATGAGTGCATGAAACACATGGCTGCAGTGAAAGAACTGGAGGAAATTATGCTAAGTGAAGTAAGCCAAGTGCAAAAGGACAAGTACAACATGAGTGCTGAGGTAAGCTTAACAAAAGGAAAAGGCATAGGGGAAAAACTACTGTATACAAACATTCCTGGTATACATATGATAGCCAACTAAAAGGAGGGGGGGGAACCTCCAAAGATATGGGTAACGGGGGGCACAGAGAACTAACCCACCCAAGGGGAGGAGGATGTTTATATCTCCACAGGGAAAGAGGGACCAGACTTCAACTGGTGCTTTAAGACATGAATGCAACATAATGGCATAAAGCAGGAAACCAGTAGGTCTGAGGGGTCAGTCCCAAGCCCAACTACATAGAGAGCCTCGCTTTCCCCAGAAGACTTCACTACAGAGGACAACACTGAAGATACAGCTCAGGGAGAGGGACATGCCTGATCAAAGCACACAGGAGCACATGAAGGGAGAGGAAGAGAGTGGAGCAAATCCTGGTCCATCAAGCCCGGAGGACCATAGGGCTGGCCCCACTATGAGACACGATGTCCCTCACTGACCCATAGTGCTTTGAGGGACAACACTGGAGGCCCTGTGTAGGAATTGAGCCTGACCTGACCCCACCACTCACTAAGGGCATACAACAGAACAGGAAAGGGAACAGAGCAATGAAGTCCCCAAGGAATACCAAAAATAGACTTTAGGGTCAGGGCATGGCACCCCATAAGACTCGACAGGAAAACACCCCTAAAGGTCAACAAACAGATTTTGAACTACTTTTCTAGGCTTTTTTTGAACTACTTTTGAACTAGGCTTTTCTTGTGTGTGTGTGTGTATCATTGGTTTTGATGTTTTCTTTTTTTGCTTTGTCTGCTCTGTATTGTTTTTGCTGATATTATCTCTGCCTCCGTATCGAGATAAGATAGGCAGGATAAAGAATCTTGAGAAAACCACAGGACCAATGGTTCTGGGAGGACATGAGAGAGCTTTATATACAAGAGCACTTGAATATCAAGAAAACACCCCAACTCAGTCCAGATCACGCGAATAAGTCCAATATTAGCCCATAGGTTTGATGCAAATCTATAAAGTCTTCATCAGATTCATGAAGTACATGCAGTGGTGTTGAATGCAAGAAGATCACAGGCCAGTGGGTTGGAAGTCTTATAGATCCAGTGGTGTCGTAAGCACTTCAGCACTGGCAGAGCTTTCCATGTGGTCTCTCTGGCTTCAGAGGACTGCCTCCATCAGCCTCACTCCATGTGTCTTTGCCACAGCTATGTCTCACAGCGAGTGAGCCTTGTCAGTTGAGTGTATCCAAGGGAGGGAGGTGAGAGTGAGCGAGCCAGCAAGTCTTGTCTCCTGCCTCCAAGGAGGAAATCCAGGAATTCCCAGAATTCTTGGAAGACCATTCCCACACACAGAGTACTCACTGACTATGATCCGATTGACAGACTAGACTCCACCCCTTCACTCTTAATCCTATCAAGTCCCAAGTTGACAGCAGATTATGTAACTACCAGTTAGTGTACAGCAACTTCCACAAAGCTGGCCATTCAAATGCACGGTGATTGCCTTGAAAGAGAGGCTTGCTCTTTAATTTCTGCCATATCAAAATCATTGAAAGTTCTAGGAGTGTATGCAGTCTCATTCTGGAATATGTGGTAGTTATGGGTTGCAATGGTCCGGTTATTGTGTCTTCATGTGTTTGTGATATCAAGTCAATGCAGTTTTCATGGAACCTATCATAATGATTTCTCCTATTCAGAGTTTTGTTAGAGTTAGTGTAGAATTGGTACTAGTCTCCCTCAGGTACCACATAGAATTCACCAGTAATTCATTTGGACTTGAGGCTATCTTTGTGGGAAAGTCTTTAACTACTGTTTCATTTTCATTTTTATTTGATTGTTTTGTGTGTGTGCTTTTTGTGGAAATGGTTCTCTTCTTTTGAGCTGAAAAATTCATGAACATAGTGTTTTTTCTATGACTTTTTCATTATCCTTCCAATGGTTTTAGGATCTGTAGTGATATCCTCCTCCTTCTTTGTATAAGAGATTTGTTTCTTCTCACCTTTAATCTTTGACTTAGTAAAGGTCAATTCTGTCCAACTTTTTCAAAGATCAAGTTTTTGCTTTTATTGAATTTCTCAATGATCTTCCTTGTTTCATATGTCTCCCTTGCCTTCACTGTTGTCTCCATTTTGCTTTTGGTTTATTCTCTTTTTTTTCTAGGTTCTTGAGGAAAAACGCTTAAGTCATAGATTGTATATACCAGTGTATAAGCTGAGTTTTTCAGCACATTTTTAATGCAGCTTTAGTGGTATAATTAGGTGCCTTGCCTGATATTTGGTTGGCTTGTACTCAAGTATATACAGTACTTTAGACCTTCCCTTTGCTCGGATGTATGCGTTCACAGTTAAATATTTCCCTTTGGGCACTGATAACCAAGAAATTCTTTTAGGAAGACTGAGGCCATCTGAAATCTGTGGTCCATTGCTTCATGATTTTCTGCTGATTCTTGGCATAGATGGCAACCAGTGATGCTGTTCTTCAGAGACTGGAACAGAAGGGGGCAGAGGCAGATCAAAGTATTGAATATCTTAAGCAGCAAGTTGCTCTTCTTAAGGAGAAAGCAATTTTGCAGAGAACTCTGAGAGGAAAAGAAACTTCGAGTTGAAAATGAAAAATTTAAGGAAGAAATTAAAGAACTGAAACAAGAATTAATCCCAGCTGAAAACTGAAATGGAGTAAAATAAGTACCATTTCCATTTGGTACTCAACTACAAGTTAATTCTACACTTTCTACAAAGGTGATGCAATCTACACCGACAACAGCCAAACCTCTTGGTGCCAAAGAACAGATAAAGTGAAGAGGAGAGGAAAAGCAGGTTAAAGAGAAGATGGAGAAGAAAGAAAGAAACAGCAGCAGTTAGGAACAGGAAGTACTGATTCAAAACCATCCTGATGCAGATTCTTGGTGTGTCGAAGAATCAATACCAAGAACAGTGGTCCGTGGCCTGGTGAGTCATGTTCCTCTTGAACAGATGCAACGTCCGACAGTGATTTTACTTTGTCATCTGAAACCTGCAAAGATGAAGGGAGTCCTGTCACAAGCAATGGTGGTGTGTGTGAGTTCCCGGAGAGTTGGAATCTTGGCTCCTCCTAAGGGGAGTGTTCCTGGAGATAGAATGACTTTTGATAATTTCTCTGGAGAGCCTGACAAGGAACTAACCCTAAGAAGAAAATGTGAGAGCCGAGCCGGTACACAAGTGCTGAGCGTAGCTACATACAGAGGTGTCCCCTTCGAGGTGAAGGGAAAGGAGTGTGCAGGGCTTCAGCTATGAGCAGCAGTGGCATCAACTAAAGTGAGACATGTCAGTTACAGGTATCCACAGAAGACAGTATTAATAACGATAAAAAGAATGTGTAAGACTTAAAAAAGAAATTCCTTTAATCATATATTTCATTATGTCTGAGAAATAGCAGCACCATTGCACCAAATCTTAACCCATAAACTTTATGCTGCTTAACTTACATTTTTGTCAACTTAATTGTAAGTTGTGTCTGGCTTCATCAATTACTTGTTTTCTTCATGATGCTATTGTATTTGATACATGCTAGCACACGTGGCTCTGCTCTACCCTGGTTGCCATGTATGCACGCTCCCATTTTATAAATGAATCTACTTACTGCAGATCTGCATGGTTCACATGTAATTTTTGCTCTGTGGAATATTACTGCTTTTTCTCTTTCCATTCTCTTCAAAATCTCCACTTTCTTTGCTTCTTCTTCTTCTTCTTCTTCTTCTTCTTCTTCTTCTTCTTTTTTCTTAAAGGCAGGTTCTATTTATTTAGTCACACGGTTGCTTAATTCAGAGTGACTCCAAAAAAACAAAGAAACCATTTCACCGTCACCCATTCTGAGTCCCAGGTTGGGGTCCAGAGAATCAGGGGTGTTTCCTGGCATCCATTCACATGTAAGATTGGCCAGGTCGGCCCCCACCACCAGGTCCTGGATGTTGCTGTTGAGCATGGTCTCAAAGGGATCAGGAAGAATGATATGGGGTACCTGGTTAAGCAGAGGCTTCAAGGAGTAGCCACAATATTGTCAGCAGACACCTTTCCAGACAGCACTTCCTCTGCACACTGCCACTCTGTGCTTAGGGCATCCTGGATGCGGGCTGACTGTTCTCTGACGTGCTGCTCTCACTGCAGAGCCTGATCAACCAGTTGAGGCTGAAGCAGCTCTTCATAATCGGGGCACTCTGATACATTTGGTGTCATAATATGCATAGCCCACAGTCAGAAATGTAAGTATCACCACCACGTCCTCCCAGGGACAAGTATTGGAGTACTGACAAAGGCTTTGAGGCATGTGCGGCCATTCTGGAGGCTGGTGTCCACAGTGAGGTGAATGAGGCTGGGCGTCTCTCGGCTGTAGTACTCGGATCCGCATAGAGTGCTGACTTATGTCACACTTATGTAGTGTACCAACCCAGGATGAATTCATTCAGAGACATTCTTGTGCAATCCTTATATCTTCCTTGCAAATTCCATGTCAACAGATACTTCAGATTCATTGTGATTCACTGATAAGGATTGCTACTGTCCACTGAGTGCTTGTGGACACTTCCCAGCAGGATCCACATAACTGAGGAAGCACCCTGGTTTCTTCATTCACAGCTGTCCACGAAAGAAGCTAAAATGACCAAGGGCACCAGGAGAGGGCCATGGGAGTGTAGGCCAAGGTGGCAGAGGTGCCAGCATCCTGGGGCTTGCCCTGAGCCTGAGTTCTGCCTGCAGAGGCAGTTCTGCTCTCTTGTTTCAGATACTGACTCAGGAGCTCGGCCTGAGCTAAGGCTGGGGCAGTGACTAGAGCTGGAGGTGCGATCTGGAGCCACCGACAAGGCCCCAGCCAGTGCTGTGACAAAAGTGGAGTGACAGGAGGAGCACTGGCTTGTAGAATCAGTGTAGCCATCTTGTTCAAAGAGTAGCCAAGACTGCTTTCTCATAATCCTTCTCTAATGAAGGAAATTTGCCTAGTTGTAGCTTAGTTAAAATTTGTTTAACAAGACAATGCACTTTACAGATTTTTCTCTAGAAAATGTGTGTACATATATTTGTTCCACTTACTTAGGTAACCAAACAAGTTTTGCTCTTATAACAAAAATGTGTAAGAATTTGTAACGCAAGCATTTGGGAAATCTGATGAACAGGAGGCAGGAGGGTCTCAAGTGGGAGACCCAGACCTTTATTCCTGTAGAATCTGGGAAAGCAGTATTCAGGGATATGGTTTTGTTCTTGTTTGATTTCATCCTTCAAGTTCCTTAAACTGCTACATGACTGGAAGGCTGTGCTTGTTTCCCCTGGTTAATTGATTCTCTGTGACTTCTTAAGATGAAGAACTTAATCTTAATGAACTTTGGAGATTTTTGCTCCAGTGTATATTGATCTCCTATTGCTGTTTGAAATATGGTTTTGAATTTTAATAGAGTTGAATTTGTCAATTGTCCCTCTGTTTTAATCTTTTAAAGATATTTCTGTAATTTGATGACATTTCCTTAGGACTTCTGGATGCATTATAATTTTACATTCTAATAACTAAAGTTAATATACTTGGAATTGTTTTTAACATAGAAATAAACTATTCCAATAAGACTCTTATTTGAATAAAAAAAACTTTTTACCTTTTGACCCAAATGATTCCCATCTGTTTCAGAGTAAAACTGCACTCCATAGAACTCTGTGGCTCATTTTTCAGTCTTTCCCTGGTATTCACCCTCCAACCTTTTGTGGCTGAAGGCTTAACTCACTGTAGACACCCAGGCACTCCCCTTAGGGACCCACACACAGGGTATGTGCCTCCTGTCATTCTCTGCC
>PVJH01037278.1:0-18065 GCA_004026705.1 Nesogale talazaci | reverse complement strand
CACTGGGTGACCACTGTGGTGCCTCCTCAAAAAGTTGGGAATAGAAATACGTAGCTTGTGACCAAGTAATCTCCCTGCTGGGTATGCATCCTAGAGAAATCGGAGCTGCCGCAACGTGAAGAGATACATGCACCTCCATGGTCATCGTGGCACTGCTCACAATAGAATTGACGTCTGAGCGAGATTTTAGAGGGTGAGTAGAAGGTGGGTGTGTTTGGAGAAGGGGAGCACATCAGAATTAGACGCGAATATGTACAGAGGTAGTTGGATGTGCAACAGCACTGGCAGCTTCAAGAACCCTATTCATCTTCATGGTATCAATTCAGACTTAAAGAATAGTGGTTCTCAGTCGGTGGCTCGTAATCCATTGGGGCTCAAACAACCCTTTCACAGGGGTTGCCTAAGTTCATTGGAAAGCACATCTTTTTGATGGGCTTAGGAACTGAGACACTGCTCCTCTATCCATCTCCAGGTGGATCTGTCCACATGCAGATACACCCACATATGAGTACCCTGTGTGAAGACTGTTACCCATGCTCACCATGCTACAAGACAAAATTTCATTTATTTGTAATTAGAAATAGATATTTCACAATATATAATTACATATTGCTTTGGGATTAATTACTATGCTTTAGTTATGCTCAATTTGTAAAAATGAAAATGCACCCTGCATATCAGATACTTACATTATGATTCATAACAGTAGCAAAATGATAACTATGAAGTAGCAATGAAAGTAATTTTTTGGTTGGTGGGGTCACCACAACATGAGACACTGTATTAAAGGGTCTCGGCATGAGGAAGGTTGAGAACCACTGTTATTAAAGGGTAGGGTGGAACTGCTTCATAGAGTGGTTTTTTGTCTTTAGTTTTTTTTTTTTTTTTTTTGTATGTGTGTCTGGCATCACTGCCCAGGTGGGAGTAGGAAGCCTAGCCTTGCTGCTGGAGAGCTGCTGCTAGATTGGAACTGTCAACCCTGTGGGTCCCAGTCCCTCATACAACCACTGCGCCACCAGGGCTCCAGCCTTGTCTTTAGGTTTTGCATTCATTTTTGTGTATTATTAGTGGGGGCTTACAGATGACATCATCGTTTATTTGCATTCAGTATTTTGGACAACTTCCCCCTTATATACCCCCACCTCCCTTTGCCAGTATATTATCTGCCCCTTCACCAAAGTTCACTTCTCTCTACCCTCTAGCCTAATTGTTTCCCTCCTTCATCATTCCCCTCCCAACCCTAGGAACCATCAAAGTCGGTGGGGTTTTTTGTATGAAATCCTTCTCTTGATTAAAAAAAAAAGTGATAGCAGTCTCATACAATATTCTTTTTTTCCCACTAACCTCACTCAGTAGAGCGTCCTTTAAATCCACCCATGTCGTGAGCTGTCCCACAGTTTGCCTGTTAATCTTCAAGGATGCACAGTATTCCATTGTGTAGATGTGCCAGAGTTTATGTATCAATCCTCCCACCCAGGGACATTGAGATCTTCTCCGGCTTGCAGGAAGCATCCTGCTGCCACACCACAGGGTGTGCAAGATGGTAAGTCTTCAGGGGAGGAGACGGCTTCATCTTTGTCCCGCAGAGCAGCGAGGGAGCTTACACTGTTGATCTTACTGTGAGCCGCCCGTGCCTAACCCCCGTGCCATCAGAACTCCTTTAAGTGCCGGTGATAATTTGATCATGGCTGAGATATCTGCTATATGTCTTTGAGCTGTAGTCAATGAAAATGGCCTTTCTGGAGAGAGGGATCTGACCTCAGCCTGGTACGCCAAGCCTTGAGGGCATCATAATGAAATGAAGCAGCAAACTAACAGACCCCTGGGGGGCCAGCCCCGATCTGGATGTGTTGACCCCGCCCCAGAAGATTGCACTAGGGAAGACAGCACTGAAGATACGGCCTAGGCGGGGAGGCGAGTCTGCCCAGACCGCAGGGGAGCAAACAAAGATACAGAGATAGACGGCCTGCTTCTTGTTTATGGATCCTTGCCTTTTTGCAACCTACTAACTGCCCATCTTAGTCATGATGGCAAAGAATAGTGAAAGTATCGTGGACTGAGTCTTGGAACAAGTTCAGCCAGAATGCTCCTTAGAGGCAAGGATGGTGAGACCTTAGTCTCATGTACTTTGGACAGGTTATTGGGAGGATGGGGTTTTTTATTAAGTAGCAGGGCAGTGAGCAAGAGGGAGGTCCTTGACGAGATGGATGGACCCAGTGGCTGCATCCGTGGGCTCAGGCATAGGAACGCTCGTGAGAAGGGCACAGAAGTAGGCAGTGTTTCGTTCGGTTGCCCACAGGGTCGCTCTGACTGAGCACTGACTCAATGACACCTAACATCATTGTGAGTATTGTGTGCGAGCTTTGTGTGTCCATCGCAGCAAACTGTTGAACTCTGCGTAGACGTTGAGTGGAGGAACTGTTCGTGTCAGAATAAGGTAAAGAAGAGTAGCTCCTGGAGCCATGTGTGACCCCTGCCTTGTAGCAGTAGAGGGGGTCAGAGAGGGCCACCTCATGATGTTAACTGTGGAGGGCACGTTGGTTGACTCTGCAGTTGGAGTGGAGTAGGTAGAAGAGGTTGAGGCCACATTAAGGGGTGTAGACATTGCATGTAAACAATATGGAGTCATTGAAGAGTCCCAAAGAAGTGATGGGCAGCATCTGACTGAGGCTGAACTGACTGAGGAAGAGGAACTGAAGGGCAAACAGGGAGAAGAGCCGAGAGCTTCCACCCAAGTAGAGAAGACAGAACTGTTACCCTTGGAGAGTCTCGCCCCGACGAGGAGCGAGAAGCAGGCGGGAACTGCCACGCTGACGATGACGAAGTGGACGGCAGAGCCGCCTTGCCATTAGATTGTGGATGCAGATGTGCAGTGGTTTAGGTGGCAATATGGAGTCCACTTGAGACCGGGTTCAGAAAACTGTAATGTTGTGATAGAAAAGTCCAGGAAGCTGAATACTCTGAGGGCTCAGAGAAGAGGCCAGGGGTGAAAACCTACTTGTGGAAGCCTTGGTGGTGCCGTGGATTAGGCATCGGACCGCTAACCACAAAGCTGTTAGCCACAAGAAGAAAGACCGAGGCTGTCTTCTCCCAGGAAGATTGATAGTCTCAGGACCCCTAAGTTCAGCCTGACAGCGTCTCTGAGCTGGTGAACCAGCAGCAACTCAATGGCAGTGACTTAGGGTTTTGTTTCGCATGCAAGAGAACAAGTAGCCCAACAGACTTTGAGCTTGGATAAGATCACAAGGAGAAAAGATGCAATTGGAGAAATCAAGTCCAGGTTAGAACCTTAGGGAGTATAGACACTGAAGGGACAGAGGGAGAAACATGAAAAAGGGAGGAAGTAGAGACGTGAAGCGTGGGTCATTCTCCTTACACTTGAGTGTGTTGAGAGTTTTTGTGACAAATACATCTGTTTTAAAAAGCTACCCACACAGACACACACATCTCTCTTGGACGCCCATCCTTAGAAATTTTGCTTTGGCAGGTTTGGGGTGTGGTCGAAGCACTGTATGTCAAGTACTCTCCCATCTGGTGCTGATGTTCCACAGACTGCATTCGGGAATAGACTCTCCTCTGGTGAGGACAGAGAAGGTGAGGGGTCGTTTGTGGGTGGGCTGAGGTTTGTGGATATGTTGGAAGCTTGCACATGTTTGTAGGCAGTGGTGAAGGAGGTAGCAGAGACAGTGAATGCGTTGGGGAGAAAAAGGATAAATTAACTTCTTGGAAGAGAAGAACAGAGTAAAGTTTGAGACTCTGGAGATAGTTCCAAAAAAACAGTAATTAGGCCTGAGCCCTGGTGGTGTAAGTGGTTGAGTGCGGGACTGCGGCCCATGGGCTTGGCGGTTCAAATGCAGTGGTGGCTCTCAGGAGCAGCGCTGGGTAGCTCCCCTGACCACCAGAGGGCAGTGATGCCCAACAACAACAACAAAAACAAACACTAAAAAGCAACAATAATTTTTAAAAAAGGAGGAGGGTTGTGTCCTCTTTAGAGACCAAAGTCCTTTCAAGCAAAATGATTTTCCTATAGCTTCCCTTTTGGTCAGCATTTTTGGCAGTTTGTATTTTTTAGTTCTCTAACTCCTTTCAGCTGCTGTTTACCTGACCTCTCTGACTTGCCCACTGGGCCTGGGAACCTTTGTCTCCCTGCCACAGGCCTCCCAGTGCTGTCACTTCCGTGGACAGATACATAGAGAGATGCGTTGCTATAGATGAATAAACAGTAATGAACAGATTTGCAGACACGCAAGGCATTTCAAGGATGAAGAACACTTTCAAAAAAATGTTTGATCATTATTGCTAAAGTAGTGTTTCTACCACCTTCCTGCCCGAATTGCTGTCAAGCTGTTTGACAGTTCCCCTGAGACGCCAGCCCTTGATAGCGCAATCATAGCAAAGCACAAAGACACAGCTTTTGCTCCTCTGCCAACTAAAGCCTGCAGCCTTATGGCCTCAGAGCCCTCAGATGCTCTAGAAAAGCTTCAAAAACCACTTTGTACGATTGAAAAGAAAGGCTGGTAATAGCAGCCTTTCCAAGTTCAAGACAACACAAATTTATTGAGAGCTTTTAATAGAGCAAGTGCCGCGGGAGGCACTGGGATCCAAAGATTAGTAAGATACTGTTGGGATTGAGGGTGACGGGCTACATGCCCCTTCCTTTTCTGTCCTGAATCATGGTCCGATTGAGAATACCATGCCAGTTTAACAGTTGCCAATGCTGGTCTGGCGGACCTGGGGCTTGGGTGAGGGGTCAAAAGGGATTTCTTAATTCTCCCTCCTTGACTGAAACTTTCCCCACTAGACATAGGCACGGCAGCTGGAACCGCTCTCCTGGTTTTCGACAGAGTATGTGCCGTGAGGCAGGTGTCTCTGGAAGAGAAAGTGAATGTGTGTGCCATGACCTTGTTCCTACTCTCATCAGTCATCTTGAATAATTCTTTTTCTCCAGTGAGGAGTACATTCTGGGTGTGGGCAGAAAGAAGGCCGGAGACAAGAATGTTTCTTGTATTCTTGAAGCAGGGGAGAAAGGAAGCGTGTGCCTTCTCCTTTTCTCTCCAGCTGGTTGATTCCTTAACCTCTGGTATGTGTGCTGAGAGCAGTAAGACAGAAATAGCAGGGGGTGGTATCTCAGCCATCAGTGCTCATTCTGCCCTGACTTTCCTGAGACTTCTCCCCCATACAGATGAGAACTTTGGGGGTCAGTGGTGCCTTCTCCAGTTCTGCCTGCAGAAGGTTCTGTAAAGAGCAGAACAGTATTTTGATACAGTTAATCCCAGTGTCATACCCTACTGCAAACCAAAGGTTCATTTCTGTTCTAGTTTCCATCTCAAAAATGTCTCTTGTTAGAGTGCCATCGAGTTGGTTCCAACAGAACAAGTGCCTGCTCCACGCTCCCATTTTTCCTATGTTTGAGCCCTTTGGGCAGCTACGGTGCCAATCCACCTCCATGAGGACCTTCCTAATTTTCCCTGCCCTTCCACTTGACCAAGCTTGATGTCCTTCTCTAAGGACTGGTCTCTGCTGATAGTCTCCACAGTACGTAGAAGTCTTGCCAGCCTTGCCAACAAAGCGCTCTCTGGCCATATTCCATCCAAGGTAGATTTGTTTGTTCTTTTGGCATTTCACGATACTGTCAATGTTCTTCGCCAGTCCACAATTCAAATGCATGGATTCTTCCTTACTCTTCTTTAGTCGATGTCTACCTTTCACTTGCATGAAGCAACAGGAACTTCCATGACTTGGGTCAGGTGCCCCTCAGCCCTCAAAGTCACGTCCTTGGGCTTCAACGCTCTAATGAGGTCTTGGGCAGCAGATTTACCTAATGCAGCGCGTCTTTTGATCTCTTGACCGCTATTTCCATGAACATCGTGGGTCTAAGCCAGATGACATCCTTGACAACTTCAGTCTTTTCTCCATTTGTCACAGTGTTACCAGTTGGTTCAGTTGTGAGGATTTTCGCCCTGTTTACATTGAGTTTTATCCATACTGAAGGCTCAAAAATTCTTAGCCATAATTTTAATGGGCCAACTAAAACCAAACCAACCTCCTTGCCATTGAATCGATGAGGACTCACAGCAACTTCAGAAGGCAGAGTAGAACTCCCCCTGTAAACTTCTGGGATTCTAACTCTTTTTAGGAGTAGAGAGTCCTGTCTTCCTCTCATGGTGTGGCAGTTAGTTTCAAACTGTGACCTTGTGTTTAGTAGCTTAATGCATAACCACTTTGCTACCCAGGCTCCTTATAGGCTCGAGGAGCAGCATAAAAAATGATACTGTTGGGCTGAGTCCCGGAGGCGTAGTGGTTGTGCACGGGACTGCGGCCAACTGGATTGGAGGGTCAAATCCAGCAGCAGCTCTCCAGGAGCAAGGCTGGGCGTCCTACTCCCACCACCAGAGGGCAGTGATGCCCCCCCAAAAACAAAATAAAACAAAAAGTGATACTGTTGCTACAAATTAGAATAAGCACAAACACAACAAATGAGTTGCCACATGTGATTCTGACTCATGGCATCCTCTTGTGTCCAAGTAGAATTGTGCTCCATAAAGGTTTCAGTGGCTGTTTGGGGGAAACCTCTCATCTGAGGCATCTGGGGATGATTGAACTTCCAACCTTTTGGTTTAGCATGGCTGCTAACCATTATCCTTTTCACTATTTCATTAAATGTTTCAATTTAAGCTTCCTTCCTCAGGAAACTCTCAGTCTGAAAGAAGATGATAAATGCCTAAGAAAACAACTACAAATGGACATGAGCCTTTTATTGTGTAAATAAAAACATTTAGAGCTATGTGGAAGAGACAATATTAGCTGGATGTGAGAGTAGGAAAGCATTTCAAGTAAGAGCATTTTAAGCATTTTATTTTGATAGAATGTCAAGTTTATAGAAAGTTGCTAAACTGGAAACATTAACTCAGATTCACCAATTGTTGGCACCGTGCTGCATTTGCTTTCTTGTATTCTAGACAAATAGGCGCACACACCATTTTCCCTCTTATTTTCTTTCTTTTTTAGTACTTTTATTGGGGGTTCTGACATTTCTTAGCACAATGTATACATTCCTCCAATGTGCCAAGCACATTTGTACATATGCTATCATTATCATTTTTAAAGCATTCTCTTCCTCATATCAGCTTCCCATTTCTCTTACCTTCCTCCCCCACTGCCTTCCCTCACGAACCCTTGATAAGTTATGGATAATTTTTCCCATATCTTACATCGTCCTCCATTGCCCCTCACCCACCTTTCTGTTATTCGTCCATCTGGAAGGGGGTTCTAGGTTGATCCTTGTGATCAATTCCCCATCTCTCCCCCCCCATACTCCCCCAATCCTCTGGTATCACAACTCTCCTTTTGGACCATGAGGGGTTTATTTATCCTGGATTCCCTGTGTTGCAAGCTCTTATGTGTAGCAGTGTACACACTCTGGTCTACTTTGATTTGTAAGGTAGAATTGAGATCATGATAGTGGGGTGAGGGAAGCACCAAAGAGCTAGAGGAAAGCTGTGTGTTTCATCCGTGCTATACTGCACCCTGACTGGCTCATCTTTTCCCTGTGACCTTTTTGTGAGGGACTATCTAATTGTCTACAGATGGACATTGGGTCTCCATTCCATGTCCCCACCCCCACCCCCCCATTCACATTGGATGTGGTTTTATTCTGGGTCTTAGATGCCTGATACCTGATCCCATCGACACCTCAGGATCACACAAGTTGGTGTGCTTCTTCCATTGTGGGCTCTGTTACTTCTCAACTAGATGGCTGCATATTTATCTTCAAGCCTTTAAGACCCCAGATGCTATATCTTTTGACAACTGGTCACTCTCAGCCTTCTTTACCACATTCGCTTATGCGCCCATTTTGTCTTCAGCAAACCTGTCGGGAATGTGAGCATCAGTGAGTGCCAGATTGTTAGAACAAATTGTGCTTATGTTAAGGGAGTACTTGTCCATCTGCAACTTTGATTCTTAACATATCGATATGATAGTTCTAATCCCCTGTCATTATTATATAATTATGTATTTACATACGTACATGCCCATATTTAGGCCTCTATAAATGTCCTTTGCCTCTTGGTTCTTTCCTCTATTTCCTTTTTTACTTCACAGAAAGGTGGCAGAGGAAGAAGAGCCAACGAAAGAGAAGGAATGGGGAGAAAGTCAGAGATTGAACCAAACATGAACAAGGGAAGCGACTAGGACTGTAGCACTGCAGAGGAGTTCCAAAAGGAAGCCTACAAAACTTCATGGGGACTAATGAAAGTAGGCAGTCACTGGTTACTTTAATGAGAACAATTTCAGTAAAACATCGCAGGCAGGAGCCAACCTTCGGGGGGTTAAAGAGTGAATAGTGGAGGAAGTGGAAGCCAAGCAGAGATTGCTCTTGGAAGGATTTGGGTGAATGATGGTGATGGTAGTCTGTCAGATTTACTGAAGGCTTACTATATGCCGGGCACTGGGCTAACAATTTGTATGCATTATCTAGGATAGTTCTTATAATACTCCTAACAATCATAGGAACGGCTATTATCCCCAGGGAGTGCTGGTGGCAAAGTGATTTGAGTGTTTGACTGCTAACTGAATGGTGGATGGTTTACACCCCCCAGCTGCTCTGTGGGGGAAAGATGTGGCAGTCCACTTCTGTGAAGATTACAGCCTGAAGGAAAGCCTATGGGGGCAATTCTGCTTGGTCCTATTGGATTGCCATGAGTCAATGGTGAGGTATATTATTATCCTCATTCTCTGACGAGGAAATTGTAGCTCAGAGGGTTAAGTAACATGCCCAAGGTTATAGCAATGCTAAACAGTGGGCAAAAGATTCAAACCTCAATCGGTCTGAATTCAAAGTTCATGTAGAAATACAGTGGGAACTTGGACTTGAGCCTGTTTATAAGCAGGAGAGGAAAACCCGGCAGAGAGGAAGATATTGACTATCTGTACAAAGAGAAGATAATAGATGGAGTACGGTCTAAGGAAAGGATATTAGATGACATACATAAAAAGAGAACAGCTCGTTTTGAAAAGGACTGAGGTATCTCCCTCTCTCAAAAGCCAGACTAAGTGAGACAGGGAGCCGTGACTGTGTGCCCAGATGCCAGCAAAGGTATAACTCTCTTTCTCCAGCTATAAGTAGAATTGGCATGAGCCCCGATCCATCTCCACTGGAAAGCTCAATCCCTTCTCCAAGAGTCTTTTGAGTTCCTGGAGCTCACTGTAAGGTTTCTTTGGCTTTGAGTTTCTGCTCCCCCTAAATTCTTCATTTCACTGCTACGTTGATTCACATGGCAGCTCTTGAACCCTTGCTTCTGAGTGACCAGTTGGGGAACTAGCCTCTTCTCCTTTTCTTGGTCCCTCTTTCTACACATGCCCCCAAATCACTCACACAAGGTATTTGAACATGTGGTATATATTAGGGGATTAGAGGGTTAGAGGATCTTATATCCTTCACAATAGAATCTACATAAAACCCCACAGTAGCCATCTTTATGTGCGAGTCTTTCAGCTCTCCCATTACTGGGAACTTTCTCTAGCCATTGACACAGCTTCCTGGACCTCACTCCTCCTCACTTCCCTCTTTCGCTCTCCTTGCTGTGCTTCTTCAGTCCCAAATTCTCAAAAATTATTTCTTATGTAGACCTGTTTTGTCACCTCTATGTTTCACAGTTTTATTCTTCTAAGCCATGCTCTCTTATGCCATAACTTTAAGCAACATTTGAAAGTAGTTTCCCAGAAGAGGCTTTTTTGATCTCTAAGAGGTACTCCTCAATAAAAATTTTTCTCTCTACTACTTATGGATAGGTTTAAAGTTGGGAAAGAGAGAATTTGACCGAGAACATGTATATTGTCTTCTGTTTCCTCAGTGAAATCTGAGATATGTTGTTCTGTTGAGTTATAGGTGGGTCTGGTAAAGATTTAGACAGCTGGGGCTAGGAATTCTGTCAATAGCCTTCTAAAATTTCATAAAATGCCATATTTCCATAGAACGATGACTTTAACTGAGTCTGCAAACTTGAAGAATTGGTTCCCTTGCTGGAGATGGATTATTTGGTTTACTGAACCCTCTGGTCAATATGAGAAAAGTAGAAAGGGCGATGGAGAACTAAGAAGTTGGAGTAAGTAAATTCAAACTATAGTAATGGAGATCGCAGTTCTTCTAGTCCTTTTTCTTTCTTCTTATAACATGCATTCAACTACTGGGGCTAAGGATAGTTCTTCTTCACTTACAGTAGAATAAAAGAGTTGTATTAGTAATTTAATGTTCCATAACAAACAACCTCAAATTTAGTGGTTTGAAGCATAAATGTTTATTATCTCACAGTTTCTATAGGTCGAGTTCAGGAGAAGCCCAGCTGGGTATTTCTGGTTCAGTCTCTTTCATGAGACTACAGCCATCTGAAGGCTTGACAGAGCAGAAGATCTGCACCCAAGTTCATGTACATAGCTGTTGGCAGAAAGCCTCAGTCTGTAGCCACACGGGCCCATTTGTATAGCCAGGGAAGTAGCAACTACAACTGTCCAGTGCCCTCTGTTGTCACACACCTTATTTGCATGGTCCCCCAATCAGTTGGTGGAAGTTACAGAGTCAGAAGAGTCATGTGTTAGTCTGGATAGACAAGAGAAACAAATTCATAAACATATACATATATGTGTGTATATATATACATATATATAAACACGAGAGGTTTATATATAAGAGGGATGGAACATTGAGAAAACATCCCAACCCAGTCCAGTTCAAGTCCTAAGTCCAATATTAGCCCCTATGTCTGCTACCAATCCATTAGTTCTCTTCAGACTCACGAAGCACATCCAGTGATGCCAGGACAATCACAGGCCAGTGGGTACAGAGTCTTGTATATCCAGTGGCAGTAGAAACATCTCAGCACTGGCAGGGGTCTACACGTGATTTCTCTGGCCCCAGAAGTCTGATTCCATGTGACTTCTCCTCTGCCTCCTCCAGGACTCAGGGTCTATCAGCATACTGCCGTCTTGTCTTTTCAGTAGAGCGTCTCTTGAGCTGATAGTCTCTCACCTCCACAGGGGAAATATCATGATATTTCCAGAATTCTCAGAGAATGCCCACACAGAGGTCTCATTGGCTATCTCCAGATTGAGAGACTAGGCTCCACCCCTATACTCATAATCAAATTTGCACCGAGTATGTGACTGCCACGAGTCATATTAAGAAATGTCACTTTACCACAGAGAGGAACCACTGGGGGCCAAATGGAAGCCTAACTACCTTTTGTTATTTACCGTAATCTTGGAGAGTAGAAGCATCATTAATGCCATTTTAGATAGAGGCTAGTTACCACAGTAGTCTCCCCAAAACGTATGTGTGCATGTACTCATACTTTAAAATTCCTTGGAGGTGGTAGAAATGAAGACTATTGAAATGGCAAGTGTTTTGTTATATAATTTGTTTTGTTATATAATTTACCACATCCACACAAAAATGCTATGAAGGCATGTAGGTAGACACACTGGGAGTTATTAGACCTTGAACTTGAGGAACCAGTAAAATTTTAAAAGGGGGGATAGGTTACCAAAATAATTACGTTTCAACACTTCATCACAGAAGATAAAGAAAAACCTGCTATCTAAAATCACCACAATTCAATACAAAGGCAATTTTGACATAATCAAGGGGAAGGGGTGTACCGTAATCACAGAATAAAGAAAAATTCTTCAAATTGATTTAATTTGACTTCATTAAAAACACATTAACTTGTTTGCCTTTCTTATGATCTATGGTCAATGAGACACTTCGTTGTATGTTGGGCGTAGAAACTGTCCTTGGGAATCCACTGAGGCAGTCTATGAATGCTCAACTGACTTTAGAAACGAGCATGAGACTCTTGAAGCATCACACACACCCCAAACCCAAACCCAAACCCACTGCCGTTGAGTCCGTCCTGCCTCGTAGCAGCCTTTAGGACAGAGTTGCGCTGCCCCATGGGCGTTCCTAGGTGATGATCTTTATGGTAGAAGCCTGGTGACGCCATGGTTGAGCTCTTGGCGGCTAACTGAGAGGTTGGTGACTAGAACCCACTAGCTGCTCCATGGGAAAAAGCTATGACAATCTGCTTCCTAAGGCATTCAGGGGACAGTTCTAGCCTGGGTTTTAAGGTTGCTAGGAGGTAGAATCTACTTCATGGCAATGCTCTTGGTTTTGTTCCTTCCAGTCCTTCTAGTGGTAGACTGCTGCATCTTTTCCCTTGGAGTAGCTGGTGGGTTTGAACCATAGCCCTTTTGATAAAAAGTTGGAATTTAACCAGTGGCATTTTATAAAAATATGCCAATGAGCTGAAGAGAAAGTCACAGACTAGGCACTTGTTATTTGATCAGTTTGTGTCATTTTGGAGAGCAATGGATTTATATTTCTACAAATATTTATCTTTTATTTTAGTTAATTAAATATGAAATAAAAGAAAAATATGGAACATTATGATATACCAGATATATATGTACAATGTTAAAATATGCAAATATTAAAATGTGATGGTTTTTCTATCTAGTTTATATATTTCACATATATCATAAGTTATTTACATAATTTGTTTCAAGGATTAATATTCTGTATAATCTTCTTTTTATTTTACACCTACTCTTCACTTCTCCACTACTTCTTCTCTGGCCATTTGTATTTGTGACAATGGTTAAAAAAAGAAGTACTATTTGGCTATTTTGTGCCTCGACTATGTGTGTGTCAGTCATCATGCCACCATGCATGGTGGGGGTAAAGCTGGTGCCAACTTGGCTAGCCCATGATTCTCAGTAATTTGGCCATTGTGTAAGAATGAAGTTTGTTAGGTATGTAATGATACAATTTGTGTTAAAATATATAACAGTTGTATAGTGATGTAGTCATTTTCTATTTGCGATCTGATGTAGTTATCTTCCATTTTTCTATAAAGCTGATATCTCATAACCATCTCGTCATTAGATATTCCAACCATGTTGATTAAGATACATATAAATGACATACCTGCTATAATTATGTGTGGCTCTTGTGTTAGTCCAGGTAGATTAGAAAAACAAATCCATAGAAACTCTTTATGTGTATAAGAAAAAGCTTTATGTACAAGAGCAACTGTACATCAAGAAAACATCCCAGCCCAGCCCTAATAAGTCGGATATTAGTGCATATGTCTGATACCAATCCATAAGTCCTCTTCAGACTCACGAAGCACATGCAATGACACCAGGTCAATCACAGGCCAGTGGGTGGGAAGTCTTGTGGACCCAGTGATGTTGTAATCATCTCAGCACTGGCAGGGGTCTCTCCATGGCTTCTCCAGTTTCCAGGGGTCAGGGTCTATCAACATGCTGACATGCGTCTTGTCAGCTGCAATGTCTCCCAGGGAATGAACCAAGAAAGATAGTGTCTCCACCTCCAAGAAGAAATTTCCACATTTCCCAGAATTCTCAGGAGAAGGCTATGACCACATGAAGGTCTCACTGGCTATCTCCAGATTGACAGGCTAGACTCCAGGCCTACACTCTTAATCCTCAAATTGACAACAGATTAGGTGACGGCCACACGTTCTTTTACATGAAAATGAAATATCTGGCACATTGGAGATGAACTATGGATTGTTCCTTTTCTCGCCTCTAGAATTAATGATTTTGTAGCAATGTAGTTGCTTGTCATTGGTTCTGATTTTTACCTCTAGTGTATTATTTGCTATACCAAAGGCTTGCATTAGTGGAGATATCAGTGATTATTTTCTTCTGGGATTGACTAAATCATGTTAAAATCTTGCTCTGGTCATTTAGGGAGATAATGAGCTTTGATCAATATTTAAGAAAATAGGGATAGCTTTTCTTTAATAAATTCTTATTGCAAACATTTATAAATTGACTTAAAACCTACACAAATATTTTTTCCTTCTGAAAATCCTATAGATAGAAATCGCTGAGTGTGTGTTTCTGATACATAAAATCCAAATGTTATTAACAGGCTATACATTTTTAGAAGTTTTTAGCACTATTACTTTTGGAAATTGCGCTTTCAATTTGAGTTTTACAGCCAAATTGATTAACTGTACAGTTAATTGATGTTCTTTCAGATCATTGATGCTATTTTGCCAATTTTCAGTTGGAATGTTTACTTAAAAAGGAGCTGATTTTTTGAGTCTGTGGGTAACTTTTTGGACGTACGAGTTATAGAGCTGCATACAAATATAACGTTAGCACTTGGCCATTGATGCTATGCCTAATTTTATTTCTCTCCTCTGGTTATAGTTCTCATTACATCAAGTTCTTCAAACAATCAGGCCATGTTAGGGCATGTTGGGTCCCACTGAGCATATTTTTCCTATGTGTTGGCATAGGGTAAATGTTAGGTGTCTTTATGTTTGCCTTAGGGAACATTTACATGATTATATGAAACTTCTAGGAGCAAGCTTAGAAAAAAATTTTTTATAGCATTTTAGTATCTACTGTTTGTGAAACATGACAGCCCCTGCACAGCTGAACTGTCATGGTGGGCATAGAGTCAAAAATCTTGGGATGAAGGGCTCTTCATGGGAGAAGAAACCTTACAGATAGATATATCGTGTTGTGTTTGAAGAAAAATACCTAATTTGAATCTTAACTAGTCATTTCAGGTTAGGTGTCTCCTGTAGATAAAATTTTAGATCAGGTGCTTGCTTTCGCGACACATATACTAAAATTGGAATGATACAGAGAAGATTAGCTTGGTCCTTGCTCAAGGATGACATGCAAATTTGTGCATTCCATATTTTTGTGTTTTGATGTCGTGCCCAAATAAAAAAACACAAATCCCCCCTCCCGCCCCTAACATTTTATATCAGGCTGAGCTTCTTGATAGGAAACTAGTATAAAATTCATTGGTCACAAAACAAGGCAAGGTAGTGAATACTGTGACATTGAGTAATGATCAACAGATACTTTAAGAAATATTTATTTTTAGGCTGAGCCCCAGTGGCATACTGGTTGAGTGAGGGACTGTGACCCACTGGCTTGGCGGTTCAAATCCAGCAGCAGCTCTCCAGGAGCAAGGCTAGACCTCCTACTCTCACCAGAGGGCAATGATGCCCCCCCCCCCCAAAAAAAAGAAATATTTATTATGGAGAAATAGATAAAACGTTCTCCATTTCAACTATTTTGTGTGCACAGTTTTGTGATATTAATTACACCTGCTTTGTTGTGCATGATTTCTACTCTCCGTTTCTAAATTTTGTTAGTCACCCTTACGAGAAGTTCAGTTTAAAGCAATATCATTCTACTTCCCCCACTTACCTTTTCCTGGCAACCACTAATAAACTGTGGTCTGTATGCCTTTGCCTGTTGTATATATTTCATATAATTAAGCTAATGCAATGTCTGACTTATTTATTCAGCATAATGTTTTCAAGGTTCACCCTTGTCTTACTATGATTTAGAATGCCATTTCTCTTTATGTGTGAATATTAATCAGTAGTGTGTGCATATGTTATTATGAATAAGTACATTTTATACACACACACACACCACCTTTAATTTTAACATCTATCTATTGCCAGACCCTAGATTGTTTCCAATGATTTGATTTTTGATGAATGTGATAACATTGGTGTACAAGAATTTCCATTCTTTGGGGCATTGTCATGGAATGAATTTTATCTCCTCCGAAATGTGTGTCAAAGTGGCTGGGGCATGATCCTCAGTGGTTTGGCAGTTATATAATGGTGTGATTTGGCAGTTACGTATGATGTGATCACCCCTATGATGTAATCTGATGTGACTAACCAATCAGCTATAAGGGCAGTTTCCCTGGATTCTGGCTTGCATCACCTTCCACCTTATAAGAGTTAAAAGGAGAGAGAAATGAGCAGGGAGAGAGGGATCTGAGTCTTGGCAAGAAAGAAGAGTCTGGAGAGGAGTCTGTTTTCCTTTGACCCAGAATCCCTGCATGGTGAGCCTCCTAGGTCTGGGAGAAGACTGATACCATGACACATGCACATTTCAAGGAAAGTCTGGTCCACAGATGTTGAAAGGAGACCAGGCTCTTCCTCTAGTGATGACAGAGTATGCGAGTCTTCCTCTAGAACTGCTGTCCTGAATTCAGACTCCTAGCTTTCTATACTGGGAAAGAATAGAGTTTTGTGTTAAAGCCACACACGTGATATTTCTGTTAGGGTTGTTGTGCTGGTTAGGTGTTGAGTCTGTTCCAACTCTTAGTGACTGTATGTCCAACAGAATGAAACACCACACGGTCCTACACCATCCTCGTAATCGTCCTTCTGTTTGAGCCCATCGTGGCAGCCACTGTGTCAGTCCATCCCATCGAGGGCCTTCTTCTGTGTCGCTGCCCTTCCTCTTGACCAAGCATTGTGTCCTTTGCTAGGGACAGGTCTTCCCTGCTAACTGTTCACATTCATGTTCAAAGTGTGTGAGAGGAGTCTCATTATCCTTGCCTCTAAGAATCATTCCAGCTGTATTTCTTCTAAAACAGTTCTAATTGTTCTTCTGGAAGTCTTTGGTACTTTCAATATTCTTTGCCAGCAGTCTAGTTCAGATTTGTCGTTTCATCGATTTTATTTCCACTGATGAGTTTTTCTTCATGAGTTTTTCTTCAGTCTTCCTTACTCAGTGTCCAACTTTCACATGCATATGAAGCCACTGAAAATTCTATGGCTTGGTACTCGCTACCTAAGGCAAGATAAACTAGGAATGGATGTGCTGGATCACATGGTAGTTCCATATTTAGCTGTTTGAAAACCAATAGACCGCTTACCACCATGGTTATACTGTTTTACACAGTGCCCCCAGCAGTGGATAGGGGTTCTGGTTTCTCTACAACCTTGCCATTACTTGTTTTTTCCATGTTTTCTGATAATAGCCAACCTAGTGAGGGTACGGTGGTCAATTGTCGTGGTTTTTGATCTGCATTTCCCTAAGGAGCCCTGGTAGTATAGTGCGTTATGCATTGCGGTGCTAACCTTAAAAGTTAGCAGTTTGAAGCCACCCGATGTTTTTCGGGAGAAAAATGAGGCTGTCTGCTCTAGTAAAGAGTTTCGGCTTCAGAAACTCACAGGGGCGGTTCTGCTCTATCCTTTAAGGTTGCTCTCATTCAGAATAAATTTAACAACCATGAGTTGGACTTGTTTGAGTTCAGAAGGAGCCGTGGTGGTGCTGTGAGGTCAGTGTTGGACTGCTATCCACAAGTTCAAACCCCGCAGCCACTGGAGAGGAGGAAGATGAGCGAAGTCTGTTCCCGTAAAAGACTGACAGCGTTGGAAATTGAATCAGAGAAGTGTCTTAATCCTCACAGTCAGGTTTTTGAGTTACTTTTCTGCAGGTACTTTTGGACAATATCATCTTTGTTTTGGAGCTGATGTTGACTTGTGTTCTTTCTGCAAATGACTTATGAACCACTCAAGCAACCAAATGTACCAAAAAATAGCAACTTTCAAAAGTAACTTTCAAAAAAGTACCATCAAAGCCAGGACTTTGGGAGGAAGCCAGTTAGGAGGGAAAGGATTGCTATTCTTGAGCTTTTGAAGATGACCTTTTATCTTTTTTGGCACTGATAGTCCAAAGGGAAGACTAACCTTGGAACCCTAATCTAGAAATTGTCATGCATTATTCTAATTATAAACCACAAAATCGCTCAATCATTTATATATAGAAAAGATCTTGAATACTCGATGTCAGCACTTCCTTTAAAATCAAAGCATTAAAGAGAAAACAAGTTCTTATCTGCTTGAAACCCACTGATAATTCCTGAATCATGCCTTGTGAAGGTTGTTGGGGGTCACCAGTGATTGATTGAGAAGGCTTGCTGAGTGGATTGTGGATCTGGCAGCCATCATCTTAGAGAGTGACCACTGGCGCCTCCCTCCCGAAAGTTTCACGTAACTTCTGTCATCAATTTCTTCTTGTATGGGATGAAAACCCCTTCCCTGCACAGTAAACCCTCTGGGATACACGACCAATCAGTGGGGCTCTTTAAGCAAGCGTTGTGCTGAAATGTGTATAATAAACTATTTCATGGTATAAGAACACAGTCTTGTTCACTGTTATTTGTCACACTATAGACATTTTATATTTCTCTACCTTCT
>PVJH01037277.1:0-18078 GCA_004026705.1 Nesogale talazaci | reverse complement strand
GAGGTAGAGATCCTGTTTTATTTTCCTACATGTAGATTTCCATTGTCTCCAACACCATTTGTTAAATAGAGCATCACCCTCCCACTTGATGTTTTTGGGGCCCTTGTCAAAAATCAGTTGTCTATATGCTAGTGGTTTTATTTCTGGATTTTCTATTCTTTTCCATTGGTCTATATACCTGTCATTATGCCAGTACCATTGCTGTTTTGACCACTGTGGCTTTGTAGTAAGTGTGAAAGTCTGGTAATGCCAACCCTCCGACTGTGTTCTTATCCTTAAGGAGATCCCTGCTAATTCTGGGCTTTTCCCCTCTCCATATGAAGCTTGTTGTCAATTTTTCTAGTTCTCTGAAGAAGGCTGTTGGTATTTGGATCGGGACAATAAGACATTTTAAAAATCAACTCATCTGTTTAAATGTAGAGGTCCCTGGTGGCATGGTGGGGAAAGCATTGGACAGCTACCCAACAAGTTGGTGGTTTGCGTCACTGCCTTCATAGGAGAAAGATAAAGAGTGTGCGTTCATAAATATTGACAGCCATCAGATTCTAAGAATTCACTCTACACTGTCCTATAGGGGTCGCTATGAGTTGGAATTGGTTGGATGGGAGTGGATTTGTCTTATGAGTGTTTTAAATGTAGTGCTGGGTATCATTTAGTAGGTCAATTGCATTTGAATAGTACATGATCTTATATAATCATACAAATCACTTTATTGGGGGCTCTTACAGCTCTTACAACAATCCATTCATCAATTGTATCAAGCACATTTGTACATATGTTGCCATCATTTTCAAAACATTTACTTTCTACTTGAGCCCTTGGTATCACCTCCATCCCACACCCTCCCACCCTTGTGATCTCTTGATAAATTATGAGTTATTGTTATTTTGATAGCTTACACTGACTGCTGTCTCCCTTCACCCATGTTTCTGTTATTTGTCCCCCTGGGTTGGGATGAGTGTGTGTTATATGGTGATCTTTGCTATTGGTTCTCCCTTTCTCCCTCTTCTCCCCCCACCTTCCCACTATCTTCAGGGTATCACTACTCCCATTACTGTTCCTGAGGGGTTTATTTGTCCAGGATTCCATGTGTTTAGAACTCTAATATGTACCAGTGTACTTGCTCCAGTCCAGCAAGATTTGTAAGGTAGAACTGGGGTTATGATCGTGAAAAGGAGGAGGCACTAAAGAACTAAAGGAATGCTGTGTGTTTTGCTCCTGCTGTATTGCACTCTAGCTGACCCCTTCATTCTTTGTGACCCTTCCCTGAGGGGATGTCCAAATGTCTACAGATGAGCTTTGGGTCTTCACTCTGACTCCTTCATTCATATCAATATGATTGTTTGTTTGGGGTGTTCTGATGCCTGATACCTGATCCTGTCCACACCTTGTGATCACACAGGCTGGTGTGCTTCTTTCGTGTGAGCTTTGTTGATTCCCTGCTAGATGGCTACTAGTTTAACTTTAAGCCTTTAAGACCTCACATGCTATATTTTATAATAGTCTAGCACTATCATTTCCCCACATTTGTTTATGCACCCATCTTGTCTTCAGTGATCTTGGCTGGGAATGGTGAGCATCACAGTATCCTTGCCTATTAGAACAAAGTGTTTTGTGTTGGGGGGTAACTTGAGTACAGGCCTCATGTCTGTCTGCTACCTTAATCATTAACATTTAAATATATGCACATAGTACTATATCCCTATTGTTTTAAGTTAATATATTTGCATATACCACAGCACATAATCTTGAACCAAGCTGTACCTCACATGATCTTGTAGGTTGTGGGGATTTTGATATCTCTGTATCAGACAAGATGAAACCATAGCACTTTAAAGATTTTCCATTTTTATCTAGTTTCTCAAATTTAGCCTTTTCTTTCTTCAAAATTTGAGGACACTCATTGAGATAGCAGGGAATGAGTAAAAGTCACCTCTTCAAGGCCCTTTCTTCTATGTCTCTCTCCTTCCTCAACTTCTACCTACAATTTTCTTTTCTTTGACCACTGACAGCTTAATATCCCCTGTTCTTCTCTATAGAATGAGGCCTCTGCACACGAGCTTAGGTGACTTGAAGTTAGTTCATAGAATGTTAATAGTTTCTATCCCTTGAGACTCAACGGACTCCCACCATATCTCTACCATTGCATTCTGATGTGCTGATTCACGTGGGTGAGATGGCAACTAACTGTCCAAGATCATGCGCTGCCTGAAGCAGCTCCCAGTTGTGCATGTCTCTCTAGCTTTCTTGTCTGTTTTGAAGGCAGTGAAGTGCTTCAGGGAAAGATGAGATTTTAGGTCAACATTTTAGAATCGTTTTTCTTTGTTGACTTCTGTATGGGAATGTCTGTGCATGGCAATGTAACCACATGGATTGGCAGGAAATGATCGCCCACCTGTGGCTCGCATAGTTCTACTTCCCACAGGCCCTGAACACCTACAATAGCATGTTTATGCACCGTCTCTTTCAGAGTCAACTTTTTTATATCAAAACTTTAATTTAGCCTTATCTCTTTTCAATCTGCCTCTCTCAAGCTCATCTCTTTCAACTTCTCTTTCACTAAACATGACCCAACTGTTTATTTCTTTTTTAAAAAAATCATTTTATTGGGAGTTTGTACAGCTCCTATCACAATTCATGCACACATCCATTATGATAAGCACAGTTTTACATATGTTGCTGTCATCATTTTCAAAACATTTTATTTCTACTTGAGCCTTGAGTATCAGCTCCTAATTTTTCACTCCCTGTCTCCTTCATGAACCCTTGATAATTTATGTTATTATTTTTCATGTCTTACACTGACCAATGTCTCCTTTGACCCACCTTTGTGCTGTCTGTTCCCCACAGAGGGGGTTACATGGAGATCATTGTGATAGGTCTCCCCTTGCTCCTCTAACGTTCCCCTCTCCCTCCTGGGATTGCTACTCTCTTCATTGGTCCTGAGGGATTTATCTGTCCTTGATTCCCTGTGCTTCCAGCTCTTATCTGTACCAGTGTACATGCTCTGGTCTATCCAGATTTGTAGATAGACTTGAGGTCATCATACTGGGGGTGGGGGTAGAGGAAGCATTAAAAAACTGGAAGGGGAAAAAAGAATGGGAGGAATGTTGTGTGCTTCATCGGAGCTCTACTGAATTTTGACAGGCTCATCTCTTCCATGTGACCCTGTCTAAGGGGACCTCCAACGATCTGCAGACAGGCTTCGGATCTTCACTTCTCTCACCCTCTCATTCACATTATTATGATTTTTTTATTCGGGGTCTTTGATGCCTGATACCCGATCTCATCAACACTTTGTGATCACACTGGCTTCTTCCATGTGCACTTTGTTGCTTCTCAGATAGAGGACTGCTGGCTTATCTTCAAGCCTTTAAGATCCCAGATGTGATCTCTTTTGATAGCATGATGCAACTATTTCAAGAAGTGAATGAAGCACCTACTCATCTGTGCTGGCAAATTTGGAACACAGCTACTTGGCATCACAAAGATCCATGTTTGTACCCATTTCAAAGAACGGTGCCCAACAGAATGCTCAGATGATGGAACAATATCATTGCTATCACATGGCACTGAAGGAAGAAGTCCATGCTGCACTGAAAACATTGGCCCCAAACAAGGCTCCAATATGATCTGTAGTGGAAGAGAGTGAATCACAGAGAGCCTTGGGAAGTCCCACTTCCACCACCTTAGCTACCATCACACCCAAGGAGGAACGGCAGCTGCTACAGCTGTCCCCTGTGACCATCACTACGACCATGAGCAATGAGGTGGAGACCCAGCAGCTACCTACCTCCCTATCCCCTAGCTCCTACACACACACACACACACACACCAAGCCTGGAACTGCCAAGTTTGCTGCTGGCTGTGGAGACTAATAAGCCCCTAAACTGTGTGGTTAGCTAGGATCCAAAGATGACTGCATACACATCACACGCACCACCAACACCACCTGCGACGAGGTAAGTCAGCTTTATTATGGAGTCACTGCAAAAGAAATGAAAAGCAGGTCCTTCTTGTGAGTTGAGAAGTACATCTTAAGCATCAAGAAGATGCACTTCTCACTGGAAGTGAAGTGAATTCTTCTTGAGAGATGAGACGGGACTTTGTCTATGTTTCTACCTTTAAAGTGATACTTTCAAAGACAAGGGTATTGCCACTCTGCAGATGGTCAGGCAACTCCGTCATTAGTTGTTCCATTGGTCCTAGTGTCTCATATATTGCTTCTTTCTCATATATCTAGACTGCAGCTCTGGGCCAGCATGTTGTAAAATTATCTCCTGGTCCAGTCTTTTATCAGGATTTTCACTAAGGCTTGGCATCCAGGTTAAGGTGTTTTTGTGTCTACTTAGTTCTCACAGAACCCTTTGCTATTATTTGATTGGAAAGGTCCTTTGTTCATTCTTTTAGCAGGCAGGGCAGAAGTTCCCGTTCTATCCCAGGCAAGCACAAGGCCAGCTGCCAGCAACTGCAGTTCAGGCACCTGCACACTGGTGCCATCCGGTGGTAGGGACAAGAAGGTCATCACAGCAAAGGTTTGGGGAACAGCAAAACAGTTCAATGTAAGAAATGGTTATGGTTTCATCAACAGGAATGTCCTAAAAAAGATGTGTTTGTACACCAGACTTTGCTAAAGAAGAATAGCCCCAGGAAGTACCTTCACAGTGCAGGAAATGGAGAGACGGTAGAATTTGAAGCTGATGGAGAAAAGGGTGTGAAGGCAGCAAATGTTGCAAGCCTCTGTGGAGTCCCAGTGCCTGGCAGTAAATATGCAGCAGACTGTAACCATTATATGTGATACCCACATTTTGGATCCCTCCACTCATTTACCAGCAGAATCACCAGCATAGCCACAGTGAGAAAAGAATGAGAGAACGAAGAGTGCTCCTGAAGGCCTGGTCCAAAGAGCACAGGTTCTACAGCAGGTGACAGCACCAACCTTACTACAGGCAGAGAACCTATGGGCATCTACCATGGCATTCCAACCTTCCTCCAATTCAGGAAGACATGATGGAATCGGGGTTGTGGAACACGATTTTGCAGGGACCCTCCTCACCAACATCATCGTAGAGAGGACAGCCCTGAAGAGGATCATGAAAATCAAGCTGAGACCTAAGGTCAGAAACCATCTCAATGCTGGTACTGCACAGCTTTAATTACTGATGCAGACACCCAGATGAACCTGGACCACAAGATGGCAAACCGAGAAAAGCAACCGGTTCGTCAGCTGAGAATTTGTCTGCTTCTGAGGGTGAGCAGGACAGTGCCAGGTCAGTGGCCCTTTACTCTCTCTACCGTCATCGTTTCAGTCATTCAGCAAGAAGAATTGAATATGAAATATCAGCGATAAGACAGCTTGGAGCTGCTGAAGATGCTGGAGTCCTGGAGGCCCTGTGCTCCAACGTAGATGAAACTGTTCCAGTCCTACAAGCTCATTATGGCCAGAAAGAAGCTGCCTCAAAGGTGGGTGCTGCCGCTGCTACCCCTCTTAGACAAGGAGTAAATGATTCAGAAGCAAAATAATCCCTCCTGGATTTCAGTTCAACTTTGAAGACTCTCTAACTAAAAATATAAAACTCAACAAGTCATTTTGTATTGAGGTAAACTCTGAAACACCTCCACTCCCTACACCTGCACCTACAATTAAACAGATATATTCTCTGGGTTCTGCCATAGCCTAGATAATATTAACTTATTTTCCTATCGTGTGTTTTCATATTCCCCTCCTAATAAATTTTAAAGATTTTATTTGATGTAACTAAGTATTATGTTTCTTAATAAAGGAATAAATAAAACTTACATAAAGAAAAAATGAAAGGCTCTAGAAATTTATGCAATACCCTCAGAAATATTTCAACAAATTGATGAAGCACTATAAATACTCATCTATGTCAGGAAATTTGGAAGGCAATTAGTTGGCCAACTGATTAAAAAGAGGTCCATATTTATATCTGTGTTAGGCTGGGTTGACGAAAGAAACAAATCCAATGACACTCATGTGTTATAAGAGAGACCTCGGCTGAGCCCCGGTGGCATAGTGGTTGTGCGCGGGACTGCGGCCCACTGGGATAGAGGTTCAATTCCAGCAGTGGGGCTGGGCCTCCTACTCCCACCACCAGAGAGCAGTGATGCCAAAAAAAAAAAAAAAAAAAGGAGAGACCTCTATATCAAAGAGAAATTGCATATTGAGAAAATACCCCAGTCTAGTTCAGATCAAGTCCATAAGTCCTATATTAGCCCATATGTCCAACACTAGTCCATAAATTCCTCTTTTTCCAAATGCAGGAGGATCACAGGCCTGAGGATGGAAAGTCTTATGGATCCAGTGGTGGTGGAAGCATGTGGCTCCTCTAACTCCAGGTCTCTGACTGCCATCAGCAGGGCCCCATGTGGCTTGTCAATGGGAATGTGATTGACAGCCTAGATTTTACCCTTACAGTTATCAAGTTGACATGAAATTATGTAACTACAACAATATACATTCCAAAGAAAGATGACCCAACAGAATGCTTAAACTACAGAACAATATCATTGATATCACATCCAAACAATTTTTTTTCCTGAAACCAACAAGCATTGCAGCAATATATTGGCAGGGAAATGCCAGTGATTCAGGCTGGATTTAAAAGAGGACATGGAACAAGGGATATCATTGGTGATGCCAGACAGATCTTGGCTCAAAGTAGAGACTACCAGAAAGATGTTTATTTGTGCTTTTTATTGAATATGCCAAGGCATTGGACTGTGTGGATCTTAACAAACTATGGATAGCTTTGAGAAGAATAGGAATTCCAGAACAATTCACAGTATTTATGTGGATTTTATAGATGAATCAAGAATTACTGTGTGAGCAGAACAAGAGAATACAATCTAGGTTAAAATCAGGAAAGGTGTGTGTCCATGTTGTATCCTATCAACATATTTAATCAATCTTCATGCTGAGAAAATCATCAGAGAAGATGAACTGCATGAAGAATCATGTGGTAGCAGGATTTTAGGAAGGCCTATCAACAAGGTGGGATATGTAGATGACACAACCTTGTATGCTGGAAGTTAGGCATACTCGAAGTACTTGCTGATGAAGATCAAGGACTTTAGCCTTCAGTATATTTTAAAGTACCAAAGATAAAAACACCTCACAACTGGGCAGTAGGTGTGGTAGTTACATAACCTCCTGTTAATTTGAGCATACTAAGAGTGAAGGGGTGAAGTCTAGCCTGTCATTCAGCTCACAGTCTGATGATCGCTCTTTGTGGGCATGGCCTTCTCATGAGCATTCTGGTAACTCTCTTTCTTTTTTGTTTCTGTCATCAGAAGAGGCAGACTTCTCTCTCTCTCTCTCTCTCTCTCTCTCTCTCTCTCTCTCTCTCTCTCCGCTGTACAATCCTGTTAAAAAGCCACAAGGAGCCATGCTGATGGCAGGCAGTGTTCTGGAGATGCATCTACTGCCATTAGATCCACAGGACTTTCCATCCACTGACCTGTGATCTTAGGGCATTCCGCATCACTGCATTTGAGTCTGAAAAGAAATTCATGGGTTAATATTGGTCATATGGGCTAATATTGAATTCATTCACTTGACCTGGACTCAGCTGGGGTGTTTTATTGAAGCCTAATTACTTCTTGATATAAAATTCTCTCTTGCACATATATGAATGTCAAGATTCTGTTTCTCTAGTCTACCTGTACTAACATAGCAGGCAACTTCATGATACATGTGGAAAAGTTTGAAGTTGTCAAAGATATTGTGTTGCTTGGTTCCACCATCCATGATTATAGAAGTAGTAGTCAAGAGGTCAAAAGATGTGTAGCATTAAGTAAATCTACCACACAAGACCGTTCTATAGTTTTGAACGGCCAGGATGTTACTTTGAGGATCAAGATGTGATTGACCCAAGCCATGGTATTTTCCATTTCCTCATAAGCATGTGAAAGTTGGACATTGATTAAAGAAGAACAAATAATTGATGTAATTCAAATGTAGGGCTGGAAAGAATTTTGAAAGTCTCACGGATCGCGAAAAGGACAAACAGGTTTGTGGTTGAAGACTCTGGTGCTCCTTGGAGTCAAAGATGGCCAGGCTTTGTCTTCCATAGAAAAGGGTACACGAACACAGAAAAAAGTTCCCCTGGGCACATGGTTAGCAGTATGCATTTTTTCTGCTCAGTGAGCATTGAGCAACTCACTTTGAGTTTGTGAGCCCAGTGGTGTTTCCTGGGAAAGTTCTCTGTGGACGTAGTGAACTGTTTCATAACAGCAGTGTCACTTGAGCATCATTTTTATGATGGCTGACTTAAGAGAACAGTGTGGAGCTGTAAAATGTTTCCTGCACAGGGAAAATGCAGCAGAATCTGTTATGATGTTGACCACAACTTTCAAGGACAGCGCGATGGGGAAAAACTCAAATGTACGAGTGGCTTTCTCATTTCAAAACAGGGGAAATGTCGATAAGAAACCTCATTCTGGACAGCCACCAATTTCCTTAACACAAGAAAATGCCAATAAAATTCATTTACTTGTTCTCAAAACCAACAACAGACCACTGAAGAGATGGGGAAGTTATCTGGACTATTTCAGAACTTGATTCAGTGAATTTTAATGGAAGATTTGGGAATGAGAAGGATTGTTGCAAAATTTGTGCCTTGGGTTCTGACTGACCAGCAAAGAGAGCATTGAGCAGAAATATGCTGTGCTTTGAAAGAACAGCTCTGATGTGACCCAGACTTTTTCCAAGGTCATCACTGGTAACAAGACATGGTGCTCTTCTTAAGATCCTAAAAACAAGCATCAATCAAGCCAGTGGAAAATGCCATTGTTACCTTACACCCCAAAAGCTTGTAAAAGGAAATCAATGATCAAGACAACCCTCCCCCTCTCTCTTTTTGATGTGAGGGGGATAGTGAAAAATGGAGTTTGTTCCACAGGGTCAGGCTATTAATCAAGCTTTGTCTTTGAGATTTTGAAAAGATGTGTGTGACAGTTATTTGTGGCAAACAGGTGACTGCTTTTGGCACCTTGACAATGCACCTGCTCATGCAACCATCTCAGTGCACCAGTTTTTGGCAAAAACCACCATGCCTCTCTTGTTCTGTGCACCTTACTTACCTGACTTTGTTCCTTGCAGGTTCTTTTTGTTTCCATGAATGAAGAGAGACTTGAAAACAGTTTGATGACATAGGAGAGCTAAAGAAATAACAAGGGGACTGAACTCCCGTGGCATAAGTGGTTGAGTGCGGGACTGCGACCCGTGGGCATGGTGGTTCAAATCCAGCGGAGGCTCTCAGGAGCAGCGCTGGGTAGCTACTATGACCACCGGAGGGCTGTGATGCCCTCCCCAAAAAGTAACAAGGGAGGTGCAGTCAACCTTTCAAACAGATGTTTGAAAATGTTTCCAAGTATGGAATCACAGTTTTGACGATGTATTAAGTATAATGGGGAATACTTTGAAGGTAGTGAGGTTGTGTTTTTTTGGCAAGGGTGGGTACCTTCTTACACAGTGGACATATTTTTAGCAAAGGCTATGCCCCAGAGAAGAACATCAAGCTTGGTAAAGTAGTGTGATATATTTTTTGTGCCAACATGGTTCCTGTAGGAACATGTGGGCAGAGCTTAGCCTGTCTGTCAGGTTGCAGTTTGATTGAAAGGTAACTGAGATAATGTCTCCCTGGAAGCTGGTCTCTTTCTTTCTCTGCTTTACCTTCTTGTTGGTGAGTCACTTTGAGCCAGGCTGATGGCAATCAGAGCCCTGGAAATGAATCTGCAGTCATTGGATCTACAAGGCTTTGCACCCATTGCACTGTGATCTTCCTGCCTTCTGCATCATTACATGTGACTATATGAGTCTGAAGAGAGATTTATGAACTAGTATCAGACATATGGACTAGTATTGGACTTACAGAATTGATCAGAACTGGGCTAGAATATTTGCTTGGTATATAATTACTCTTTGATATAAAGCTCTTTGTCCCTGGATTTATTTCTCTAGTTTACCTGGTCAACACAAGTGGAGAGGCAGCGAAAAAGAAGAAAATCCACAAGAAGATGGATTGACATAGTGGTTGCAACAGCAGGCTCAAAAGGAGGAACAATTGCAAGAACAGTTCAGGACCTTGCAGTGCTTCATTCTATTGTGCAGAGAGTTGATATGGGTTGGAACCATCTTAATGGTCAACAACAACAACAACAACAGCCTAAGGGGTTAGGGTTGTTGAGATTTTGTGAGGTGGCTCTCTTGGATGAGAAGTGAGGGGGTCAATGATATCCCTGATCAGGCTAAGCAAGGCTTCCCACATTGAGCTGACCAGAAATCGACCAGATGAAGGTAAATCTTTTGAGCCTGTGAATTAGTATGCATTGTTACTGACTTTAAGAATGGCCTCCCCTGGTTTAACTTTGCTCAAAGATGTAGCCTTATAAGGTTTCAACTGGGATAAATATTCTTCACATCAAAGAGCATGCTGGTCTCCTCAATGCATTGCATTGATAGATATGCGGTTTGAAAATAAGATACTCCAAATGGAGAGAGAGAAAGGCATGAAATCGCTGGCTTTCATACAACTTTCTCGAATGGTGGAAGATGTTGACAGGATTTCAGGATGGAGGTGTAGGTGTTCACATAGCCACAATTGTTAAACATGGGCTATTTGGGTTCGTTCATTTATAGAATATAAGATTTATATGGGGCTTACGATTTTCAGTTGTACACATGTTAGTTGTATCATGTTAGGATGTCAGGTACAAATAAGATTTTACTATTGTCTTTGTTTTAAGAGTTGTGTACAGTTGTCAGCTTGCCAAGGGGTGCTCAGTCTGTTTTAGTTAGCTAATTTTATGTCAACTTGAAAATTTATGAAAGTGTAAAAGTGGAAATAAACCAACAGTCAGGTTGCAGTCTGATGGTGCCTCCTTGTGGGCATGGCCTTCTTGTAAGGAGGGTCCTAGAAGCTCTCTCTCTCTCTGCCACTGACCCTGAGATCTGCTGGTGGCCTACCATGTTTCCACTGAACTTGGATCCATATGACTTTGAACCTACCAGCCTTTTATATTCCTGCATTCTGCCCTATTGTATCTAGCTGTCTGAGTTTGAAGAGGGACTAATGGGCTAGTATCAGACTTAGGGACTTTTGAGTTGGACTAGACAGGGCTTTTCTAAATCTTTAATTGCTCCCTTCTTGATATAAAGATCATATATATATATATATATATATATATACACACACACAGACATACATATAGTGTGTGTCTCTGGATTTGTTACTCTAGTCAACATGATCTAATACAGTAATTTTGGCATACATAAAGCCAAAAGCTTGCTGAGGCCAAGATGTTCACTTTAAATTGAAAATGATAAACCATGTGAGCTCCCATTTTCAGTAACTATAGAATCAATGGTAAAAATGCCATCTTTTTTCAGTAGTTTCTGCTCTTCAGACACAGTTTCTTTTTTTTTTTCGGGGGGGGGGGTGGTGGTGGGAGGTATTACTGCTCTCCGGTGGTGGGAGTAGGAGGCCCAGCCCTACTGCTGGAATTGAACCTCCGTCCCAGTGGGCTGCAGTCCCGCGCACAACCACTACACCACCGGGGCTCAACCCCACAGTTTCTTCATTTGTTGAAGGTGATAAGTCTTCCCCCCTTTGGGTCATCTTTGAAATCTTCCTGCTCTTCCTTAAAATACTTTATTTTACATTTAAAACCTGTTGACTTTCTTGTGGAGTTGTATTCATTTAAATTTCTTGCAAAGCTTCAATAATTTAGGAAGATGTTCAATTGAGTTTGGTTAAGAATTTGATGACCTCAAGATACTTTTTGTCATGATACATAAATGATCATTTTTTGAAGGCACCTGAAGACTAGGAACGTACATTGCTGAGAAAAATTATTTTCATCCATCCACCAATCAGGAAGACATATTTGGACAGTTTCTTTTTAATAAACCTATGCATGTACAAAATGGAATCCAGGTAGCAACATGTTGCGACTTACCCTTATATATAATTCATGCTTGAATTTTATCTTATACCACTTCTAGTATGATAAAAAAATAAGTACACATATGCTTTCATAACAACTGAGTCAGTCCAAAGCCCAGAAATTTGTCAAGGCATTGGGGGTGAAACCAAATTGAGGGCTTCTGTATGGATGGCAGATATAGTCATTCTCTGTAAGCCTAAATTTCTACAGTCTGGAGAAGGTTTAGGGTTTGTTAAGGCTACTCTTCGGCTTATGCAGCATCACAGGTGCTGGACTTACCTCATAAAGGAGCAAAGCTATGACCACCCTGGAAAGCAGACTGACAGGGCAAAAACATCCCAGACCACAGTCTGGTGAAAGAGTCAAGTGTAAGAGCAAGAACGGACTTGGCTGGAAGTAGAGTGAATAAAGGGGCAGAACACCCTGAATCACAAGGTCTAACTAAGAAAGATTCATTTGTTTCTGGGCACCACGAGAAATGTGACAAAGAATTAGATTCTCAGGTGAGTCTGAGGTATAGCTGTCTTGTGTGGGTAATTATCTTGAAACAATGGGTTTCTTACAGGCACACCCTTGGCAAGTTATTTAAGGGATCATGGCACTATTACAGAGCAGAAAGGCACATAGATCAAAGTTAGATACCTTAATCACAGTCTATTAAATTAATTTGGAACATGGAGTAAAAAGCAAGATAATGAGAAGGGATAGGTTAAAACATGTAAGATCCAGGAACAAGTGAGGTGAGTGGACAGGTCATAACACCTTCTCCTGGGTTCTGTGGTACTCCTTTTTTTGGTCTTTGTTCTTTTTTGTTGTTGTTGTTGTTAATCATTAGGAAGACTAGAGGGGAGCAAGGTTGCCCACAAACTGAAAATGCATTGAAACAGTAACATGGACTTGTTCTCCTGGAAAAATGTAAACATGTAGACCTGGCCACAGCTGTCATAGCTCACTGAGAAACTGCGGCACGCCTGGGGACTTATTTGTATTTTATATCACCAAGAGTGGCCAAATTAAGACCCCAGAAGTCTAAAAAATACTCAGATATCAGTGTGAAAATTAATGAGCCTAATAGGAAGGATAAAGGTGTTAGAAGTGCAGTCTTAAGGCATGGACAAAGGCCTAGGATATTGGTTGAGAATTTCCATACATGCCTTGACAAAACTTTGGGAGAATAAGGTGAGGTCTAAGATCAATGTTCTCCTGTGGGAGCAAAAATAGAATATCCTATGTCTGTTTCTTCTTACGTAGGCATACATGTTTCTGCAAGAACGTGGAGGTATGAATTCATCCCCAAAGGAAATTTGATTGCAGTTCTCTCACTCATTTTCTTTTCGTGGGAGAAGAAGTTGTGAGAAACAGCTTTCCTAATAGATCACTTTTCCTTCCCAGCAACATTCTAAGAAGGTGTGTGGCAGAGAGCTGCACCCAAGCCTACTTCTAGCCCTGACCCTAGGAGGACAGCCATGGCCATTTCCTACCAGACTCTGCTGATTGTGGCAACCCTCATGGTCTTCATGTGCAGGAGTGCCCAAGGTTGGGGCTCACCAAGTGTAGTGAGAAAATTCCAAGACATCCCTGAGTCCTATGTCTACGTGCAGCAGGCACTCTGGTATGCCATGAAGGAATACAACAAGGCCAGCAAGGATGAGTACAGCTTCAGGGTCATGAAGATTCTCAAGTCCCAGGAGCAGGTGAGTGTCACATGTTTCTCGGATCTCACTCCACAGCCTCAGTCTGGATAGGACAGTTATGATCTTGAACATTGGAATGGGAGACACAACAGGGATGTCTTTATTCACAACAGGTTAGCTTTATTTTAGGAGTTTTTGAAGAAAAAACCAATTATGTTTCATCACTCATTATTTTGAGGTAGAGCTGGAATAGAAAATATTCATTCAAATAACTTAAGATTTGGACTAGTCACATCAAAAGGTAAGAGCAGAGATACCTGCTGGGAGGTGCACTGAGGTGCCCAGTTTGGGACAATTTTATTATCAGAAAGAGAACAGGTAGGAAGCAGGCAAGGATCCTGTGGTCTACCAGACATGGAGAAAATGGACTAGTGCACAGGAATGACTCCTTTTTACAGAAAAAAGATGTATTTGAAATAAGGTATTTAACTAGAAATAATTTGCAATCACATGTCATTAGTTGTTAGTGAACCAATTCCTCCTCCTTAATGTGTCAAAATGGAATTCCCCCAAAGAATGTCTAGCTCATAATCTTTATAGAAGTACATTACTGGTCTATCTCTTGCAGAGTCTTTGGGTGGGTTCAAATGACTCACCTTTGTAACAATTGGGGTGGATTGAAATAAATTTAGACAAAGGTCATCAGTGGGAGGAAAAGTATCACAGCAAATGCCTCTGCATTACAAAGAAGAATGGGCACTTTTACAGACACAGAAGGCCACTTTCTCACCCTATGTCTAGAACAACCACCTTGTACCAAAAACAGGACACTGTTTTTGTGAAGAATCTTCTTGCCTGAAATGCATCCCTCAATGCCATCATAACAAACATTCAAAGAAATGTATGATATAGCTTTCTTTTTTAATATCACTTTTTTGGGGGCTCATACAACTCTTATCGCAATCCACACATAAGTTCATTGTGTCAAGCACTTGTGTACATTTGTTTCCCTGACCGTTCTCAAAACACTTGCTTTCCACTTGGGCCCCTGGTATCTGCCCCTCATTTTTGCCTCCTTCACTGTCCCCCTCTCCCTCATGAACCTCTGATAACATAAAATATTATTATTTGGTCATATCTTGCACCATCCAACATCCCCCCCTCACCCACTTCTCTGTGCATTTCCCAGGAAGGTAGATCCTTGCAATCTGTTCTCTCTTTCTACCCTACCTTCTCTCCACCCTCCCATCACTGCCCCTCTCACCACCGGTCCGAAGGGATACTACTGGCCTGGATTCCCTATGTTTCCAGTTCCTATGTGTACATCCTCCGATTCAGCTGATTTGTAAGATAGAACTGGGATCAGGATAGTGGGATGGGGGTGGGGTGGGCTGAGAGTACTCAAGAACTAGAAGAACATTGTATGTTTCATCACTTCTACACTGCACTTTGACTGCCTCATCCCCTCCCTGGGCCTTCTGTGAGGGAATATCCAGTTGCCTACAGATGGGCTTTGGGTCCCCACTCTGTACTTCCCCCAACCCCATTCACAATGATATGACTTTTTGTTCTTTGATGCCTGATAACTGACTCACTCAACACCTCATGATCATCCAGGCTACTGGGTTTCTTCCATGTGGGCTTTGCTGATTCTCAGCTAGATGACTGCTTGTTTATCATCAAGCCCTTAAGGTTCCAGAGTCTACATCCCTTTATAGCCGGACACCATCAACTTTCCTCACCACGTTTGTTTATGCACCTGCTTTGTCCACAGTGATCATGTTGGGGCAGGTTGATGTACTTCTTCTGTGTGGTCTTTGTTGTCTCTCAGCTATTCAAGCCTTTAAGACCCCAGTCACTATATCCTTTGATAACCAGGCACCATCAGCTTCCTTCCCCACATTTACTTTTGCATCCACTTTGTCTTTAGCGAGCATGTTGAAAAGGTGAACATCTCAGACTGCCAAATTATTAGAAGAAGATGTTCTTGTATCGGGGGACTACTTGAGTAGGGGCCCACTGTCCATGTGTTACCTGCACATCACAAGTTATTAAAAAGACTTCTTCCAATCCTAATGTTTTATTTCTCTTCATAAAGTCTAGCTTCTCGTATTATCTGCTCAGCATATGAAAGGAATAAGTATGGTGAGAGGATACAATCCTGACACACCTTTCCTGATTTTAAGTCAGCCAACATTTTTTTGATCTATATGAACAACTGTCTCTTGGTTTACATGCATGTTGCACACGAGCACAACAAAGGCTGGTCATGCCATTGTTCTTAAGGTTATCCAGGGGTCCTCAAACTGTTTTTTTTTTTTATGGGCTTTACTGCCCTCTGGTGGTCGCGGGAGCCACCCAGTGCTTCTCCTGAGAGCCGCCGCTGGATTTGAACCGCAAGCCCGCAGGCCACAGTCCCGCACTCAACCACTTAGGCCGGGGCTCAGCCCAGTCCTCAAACTTTTTAAGTAGGGTCCAGTTCACTGTCCCTTGGACCGTTGGAAGGCCAGACTATAGTTAAAAAAAAATGCCCACTTCTGTTCTCGCCATCCCCTATTCTCCATGCCCCTTTTAGTTCATTCTTTACCTTGCTACGGAAGGCCACTGACATCCCTGCTAAAGCCTTGATTTGTTTCGGAAATAGTTTGAGTAGAACTGGTGTCACCTTTTCATTGAATATTTGATAGAATTTGCCAGTGAACCTATTTTGGACAGGATTTTACTTGTTGGGAGTTTAAGAATGACTGAAAAAATATTTTGTATTATCTTGGTCCTGGAAAAGTATGTATAGTGTGCTCTTCTTAGATAGTATTCCATATGAGTTGGCTTCAAATTGAGGCAATGAGTTTGGTTTGGGTTTTCCAGGTAGAACGTTGCCTTAAAAAGTTCACAGTAGCTGTGAATTGTCATCAGACCAGTTGATAATTCACCAACTGACACATATCCTCAACATATTTTTCTAAATTTGTTTTGGCATTTGACACATATCATACAATCTAATTGTTCAATCATATTAAGAAGTTTTTTGCAATCACCATCACAATCAATCGCAGAACACTTTCTTCTCACACTAGTGCCTATCACGACCTATAAGTTCAAGAGTGTATGTTAGTTCCTTAAATCTGTTAGAGGTGAGTGTGAGGTAAAATTCACTTAGTGGGGATTCTATATTAAAAGGTCAGAGTGTAAAGTTCTCATAGTCCTCAGCACATGGCTTGGGTCACAAAGGGCTGGATATAAACTAGGTCAAGTGTCCCATTAGAAACCTAATACTTGATGCATTCTCCCCTTAGGAGAATAACAATGTAAGTATTTTTAAGCATTTTTTAACTTGATGGGACTTCTCCTGGATTATCTGCCAACAGACATGTAAAAACCTTCTTCAAGTGTGGCAGTCATGTACTTATGTTAATTTTATGATTGAAATGTAGGGGTGGAGTCTAGCCTGTTAATCTGGAGATAGCCATTGGCTATCCTCTTTGGCTAAAGAGGCTTCTATGTGGGCATAGCTTTCTCCTGAGACTTCTGGGAAATCTCGTGATTTTTCCCTCGTTAAGATGAGACGCTATCTTCCCCAGTTGTTGGGAGTTAGTCTCAGAGATGATTAATCACGGAAAAGACAAGATGCAGCCTCTGAGAAGTTGGAGGAGCAGGCAGAGAGACCACATGGCGTTGCCCTGATGGAGCCAGACCTCTGAAGCTGGAGTGGCATGCTGTTGATGGACCTGAGCCCTGGAAGCGAGCAGCCATGGGGAACCCCCCCCCACCAGTGCCGGGATTCTGCACCCACTGGTCTGTGACTTCGTGAGTCCGAAGGAGACTTTATAAACTGATTTCGGGTATATGGGTTAATATTGGTTTTATGACCTTGAACTAACTGGACTGGGCTGGAATGCCTTCTTAGTGTCACATTCCTCTTGTATATAAACCCTTTCCTTATATTGATATGCGTGTCTATAAAATTTGTTCCTCTAGCCTACCCGGACAAACACATTATGGTACCTTAGGAGTGGGGTACTAGAGGAACAAATCATAAAAATGGAAAGTAGATGTATGTTTGACTTGTGCCTCGTGGTATTGTTACTTCTCTGGCTAGCCAGAAGTCAGATATGTCCGTGCAGTTTACTGAGTTATTTTCTGCAAACAATGTAGGAAGTTGAAGTTTCATTACTTTGTTTGGATGCTGTCTTTGGTTATTCCTTTATAAAATGGGGATTCTGTTCAAGGACAATGGTTAAGAAGGTTAATCTGTTAATCTGGAGATAGCCATTGAGCATGCCTGACCAAAAGCAGAGATCTGTTTTGATGCCTTCAGAGACCTAATTCAATGTTTTTGTATAAACAGTAGTTTAGATAAGGATATAGATAAGCTTAATAAGTATTGACCTTGACTGTTTTAAAAATTAAGTTTGATTTCTGACTATGCTGTTTATACTGATTTCTTATGTCTGTTATTGTAAATATAAGGATGCAT
>PVJH01037276.1:0-17949 GCA_004026705.1 Nesogale talazaci | reverse complement strand
ATGATCCTGCATCTCCTCCTTGGATAAAGTGGGGAGCATTCTACCACGCTTCCGCATGCCTTCCAAGCAATCCACCATGCTAAGCTCTGAATGAGAAAGGACTACAAACTAAGGACTATCCCATAAAACCTGTGGTCGTAACCCTTTGCCAATGTCAAGTCCACGATAAAGGTTTAGACTGAGCAGTTGCCAAAGATTAGAGAAGAGAACAATATGTGATGACCACAGGGCATGACACCTTGGATTGGACAGAAAGAGGGCATGACGGGGGAGTCTAGTGCCATGGTTTGGAAGGTGTCCCCATAGAATATGGGTTAACTTGGCCAGACCAGGAATCTCAGCATTGTGTAACCCGCCTCCTTCTGCGATCTGATGTACATATTCTGTGTTGGGAATCCTCACTTCTGTGATGCTAGTCAGGCAGTAATGTTGCTGTAATGTTGAAGTGCAGGGATGTTAGTTTGAGGAATGGGGTATGTCTGTCCCAAGCCATGGTATTTTCAAGGGCCTCGTAGGATGGGAAAGTTGGACATTGAATAAGGAAAACTGAAGAATAACCAACAATTTCAATTGTAGGTGGGTGAAGAAAAATAATTGTAGTATGGACTTCTCAAAGGACAAACCTGGCTGTCTTTGAAAAATCACAGCAAGAATGTTCCTTAGAGGCAAGGGTGGTGAGAGTTGGCCTCATGCACTTGGGACATGGTGATGGGAGAGACCAGTCCCTGGAGAAGGATATCGTGGAGGGGCTGCAAAAATGCGGAAGCCTTTGACAAAATAATTGACACAGTGGCTGCCACCATGGGATCAGACATAAGAACAATTGTGAGGAGAACATGGGACGGGGCAGCGTTTTTCCCTGTCACACACGGGGCCAACAACAACAACAACCACAACAACAACCACCATGTGGAGGAGGCAGGATCGAACCTACAGAATTTGGTTCCCTCATGAGTCAGTGTCTTTCGGGAGACTGAAGGGATTGAACAAGTGGACAGAGGTCCGAGGGGCCTCAGTATCAGCCAGGAAGAAGCAGTGAAGGGAAAACATCCGTTGGACATGAGGCCCTGAGCTGAGCCCCTCCTAGCCCGGGGGGGGGGGGGAAGATTGACACCAAATGCATGGCGATCTCTAGAGAACACTGTACCCAAGGCTGCTGACAGTGGACAAGACCTTCCCAAGGACTGGCATGAGCCAGAAGGCCTTCTTCCCCTGGAGCTACAGACTTCTAGACCCCGAGCCTGTGAGCTCTAAGGCCACCCACCGTGGGTGATATTTTGTTATTGCAGCACCAGGTAAGTACGTGTTGGGCTGCTAACCACGAGACTGGTAGTTCAAGCCCAACTGCTCCTGGGAAGAGGTGAGACGGTGCACTCCTGTGAAGGCTTGCAGCCTGGGAGTCCCACAGAGGCCGATATGAGCCCGCACCAACTTGAAGGCAGTGGGCTCGATTGGGGGTTTACGGGAACTGGTGGTGTAGTGGCTATGACTTGGGATGCTGACCTTAAGGTCATCAGTTCAAGACCACCAGCCACCCTGTGGGAGAAAGAAGAGGCTTTCTCCTGAGTGCAGAATTAGAGTCTTGGAAACAGACCCGGGCATTTCTATCCGGTCCTGCAGGGTTGCGCGACAAGTGGGCACTGGCTAGTTTGTGTGTGCGCGAGGATTTGGTGTGTGTGTGTGTGTGTGTGTGTGTGTGTGTGTGAATCCAAGTGAAGTCCGTGATTTGAAGGCCGGAAGCACTTGTGCCCCTGCTCATGTCTCTGTTGCAGTGAGCAAGTGGGGGGCATTAGGCAAAGCTGGGAGCTGGGTCTGTGCACACAGTCTGTTTGATGTCCCAGCGCTGTCATCCCGAGATGATTTCAAAAGCCAGAAAACGAGCTTTCCAGTGACTCCATCTCCATGTCCCATGCTGGGACCATCGGCATACCGACTAAGAAGCAGCCTTGAGCCAATGGCCTACAAAGTGTGCCCATTTGGGGACCTCCTGCCTGGTAGGAGTTCAGACAAGACCCCTGGGCTCTTTGGAGGCCTGAGGACAGAGAGAGAGAGAGAGAGAGAGAGAGAGAGAGAGAGAGAGAGAGAGAGAGAGAGACCTTCTCCCAAGGGGGTACCTCTTCTCTTAGTCCCTGGGTTTTGGGTTCATCTGAGCCCATTGGACCCCTGCCTTCATGGTGAGGGGCTCCAGAAACCCCCTGGGGACGTGATCTCTAGGCGGAATGGCCTGAAAACAAGGGCAGGCATGCAGGCAACGATATCCTCAGCACTGGGCTGCCCCCGACAAACCAGGCTAGCAAAGCCTCAATGTCAATCTTCTGCTCTAAGCCTCCTGCTGACGCTTCTCCATGCTCCCAGGGACCCTGCCACCCGGGAGCTGCACCAGCATGTCAGGAAACGAGCACGGACCCCTGATGTCTTCCGGGTCCAACATTTTCCTCGTCAAGCTACGAGCCGCATCTTTGGCGTCATTCCCCCCGTGCTGCGGTGAAAGAAGACAGAAGAGGACGCTCACAGCGGGGTGAAGGGCAGTGACTCCCCCTTGACACACAGGCACGGAAGTCCCACCAAGGGCTGGGAGCAGGTGGGCGAGGGCTCTTCTATCAGGAGAGGTCAGGCTGGAGGCAGGGGTTGGCCAGAATGTCCTCCCAGGGGCCAGACCTGGCAACTCCCTCCTCCCCATGAGCAGCTGAGGAAGCAGAGTGGCTGGCTGGGGGCCCCCACACGGTGCACGACTCTCCGCCCTGGTCCCTTAACCCACAGCGCGGGCCGTTCTAACGTCAGAGGACTCCTCTCCCCTGGAGACAAAGCGCCATCAACTGCCATCTGTGCTGCCTGTAAATTTAGCCATAAATCCTGGTTGTATTTATCAGAGGTTTGTTTTTCAAGATGGCTAATTTTAGCCTCCGATGCAATTGCACACTAATTTCCTTGTTTCTTTCTTGCTGAGAAATCTGATCTAACAGCCCCTCATAGAAAGGGGATTGGCAGGTTCCCAAGACCCAGCAGCCCTGTTTGCTCACAGAGAGGTTATCCCTCCCACACGCCTGCCTGGGGTGAGCAGTGCGGGGAGAAGCAGAAGAGCCCCGAGAGCAGCAGGGCTGTCCTTGTGGGGCAGGGCAGGAGTGGGCTCCAGGCCGAGGGATGCCAGTCCCAGAGGCGGGAAAGGGACTGTCAGCTCGGACCTCCCTCACCGCTCCCCTCTCCCAGTGCCACGGCAGGCATTCCCTGGGTGCCCCGTGACATGCTGGGAAACGTTTGGAGAAAGTTTCTTTTGTTTCTCTGAGCAGACTGAATTGATGCCGGAGATGGGCTGAAAGTCTAAATCTAATTACAGCGGATAATATGGAACAGCCGAGGGATAGGGACACCCCCGCCCCCCCAACACACACACAATAACAGTGTGCGGGAGGCTCTTTCCACCAAGGCACTTAGCCATGAAATCTGTGTAGACCAGTAAATTTTATTTAGAGCCACCGAAATATGCATCTTCCATCCTGTCTCCACAACGCTCGCGTTCTCTGGGGAAGCCGATGGAGTTAGCAGAACGTTTTCAAACTGGAAGCAAAGAAAAGGGCCCGGAGGCATCGATGGGCTCCTTCCTGAGCTTCTTGCCCACCCTGGGGAACTGCTTCTCTCCTCCTTCCTGTGTCAGGCTTCCAACCTCACATGGTGGACCTGGGAGGGGAGGGAGGCCTGCAGCTCCACCGACTCCTCTCCCCTTGGGGATGACGTGAGTGTCAGGAGAAGGGGCTCCCAGGGAGTGGAGAGGTCGCTGCAGGAGCCAATGGCCTGGTCCAGGGAGCCCTCTCGGCCCAAGCTCAGGCTGCCTGCCCCCTTGCTGCTCCAGGTCCCAGGAGCCAGACCTGAGTCATCTGCCAGGGAAGGGTGGGCCTGCTGTCACCACTGTGCCCTTGACCCGGCGACTCTCTGCTTCTCCCACACGATGTTATGCATGTCACCCGCATCTACTATGACTCTCTAAAGGAAGCGCGGGGGGAACAGGGGCATTCAAATGCAGCACCTCTCCTTAGGTCATGGCGCAGGACCGTCTGTGCTGTGTGCTGGCTCGTGGTGCTGGTAGTGGCTGTGCAGCATAAGACAATCACCACCTCCACGTCCACCACCACCTCCACCACCCCCACCCCCACCACCACCCCCACCTACATCTCCTCCACCTCCACCTCCACCTCCGTCACTGGTGGGCATATTAGATATGTGCGATGAACTCTGGCACCTGTAAACAGGTGACATGGGAAGAAGAATGCTGTTTTTTCTCTTCTCTTTTCATTGTTGCTCAGAGGGGCCTCTTCCTCCGTGTCTCCCTTCTCTGTGGCCCACAGCTCTTAGGGACCACATCCTCGCTGTATTTCCCGAGCCCAGAGAGAGATGCGGGAGACTCAGCAGGGTCTGTGGAGAAATTGGGAGCTGGGGGAGTTGTGATGCTCCCTCGCACCCCTGAGTGCCGCAGGGCGCCGCCAGAAGTCACTGTGAGTCTGGGCTGACTAGAGAAACAGATTCACGGACACTCACTTGAGTGTAAGAAAGAGCTTTATACAAGAGCAATTGAATATTGAGAAAACATCCCAGCCCAGTCCAGGTCAAGTCCATAAGTCCAATATTATCCCATATGCTGGATACCAATCTATAAATTCTTCTTTAGACTCACAAAACACATGCAACGACGTCAAATGCAGGAAGATCAAAGGCTGGTGGGTGGAAAGTCTTGTAGATTCGGTGGCAGTCAAAGGATGTCAGCGCTGGGATGGGGCTCCACTTGGCTTCCCCAGGACTCTGGCTGCGTCAGCGTAGCCCCATCAGGCTTATTGTCAGGAATGTCTCCCAGGAAGTGAGCAGGTGTCCCACCTCCAGAGAGCTCTTTATCTCTTTAGCGTCTCCAAATGAAGCCCTCAAGCTGTGACCTGACTGACAGACTAGACACCCCCCTTCACTCTTGAGTCTCAAATTGACACCAGAGGGTGCAACTGCCACAGGATTGGGTCATCTCCCATTTCATTGGGTCACCTTCCTTGTTACTGCCACCATGGTGACCATGCTCTGTTGCCAGTGGACCTGCCCACACCCCTGGTTGCCATGCATGTGTCTTCCCGGCCAGAGGACTCACCTCTGGCTCTGCAACAGCCAGAGTCAGCTCACGATCCACACGGCTTGGTGGCCTCCCTTCAGAAGGAGATCTCCAGGCCTTTCTTCCTGGCAGCTCTGGTGGCACCTGCCCTGGTGGTGGATCCTCTGGTGTCTGAGAGACAGTGGCAGGCAGGCAGGCGGGCGGTGGACCCCACTTCTTCACAAGCTTCATCCTCAGCACCACTGGGGCCTCACTGGGGTTGTTGGAGCTCGGCTCCCTCCAGCTGCCTGTCGGTGTCTCTGAGGTCCCGAGGTTGACCGCCCCAGGCAGAGCTCAGACACGCCTCCATCACCCTCCCTTTGAATCCAGTTCTGATACCCACAGTCCTCCCATGGCCCTCCCCACTTGTCAGCTGGGTTCTGCACAGCTCAGGGCCACCGCTCCCAGGGCTGGCTTTCCTCAGGAAGTTCACAGCTTGCAGTTCTGGGAAGAAGCGCTCAGGGCCACTGTTCAGACAGCACATCCTCCTCTCTGCCGTGTCCACAGGCTGGCCACTCTCTGACCCTCAGTGCCTCTGTCTTGCTCAGCCAATGCTGCATGATCCTCTAGGCTGTCAGTAAATGCCCAGTAGATGCCTCGGTGGTACAGAGCTAGGAGTTGGGGGCTGTGATCTGACAGGTCAGTAGTTCAAAACTTCCAGTCCTTCTGCAGGAGAAAGACCAGGCTTTCTGCTCCCAAGGAGTTACAGTCTCAGAGAACACAGGGACAGGTCCACTCTGTCCTATAAGGTCGCAGGGAGTCACCATTAACTTGATGGCAGTGAGTTTTATAAGTGCCCCAAGGACATGCCACTCCAGCATAAGCCTCAGACGGAAGGCCCTCAGCTCCAGCTCGGTGGATCAACAAACCCAGAATCCCCAATTTAGTGCACAGAGGCACCCCGCCCCATAAGCCAGCCTCTTGTTTCAATGCTGCAGCTTCCCTTGCTGTGGGGGCCGCAAGTCCACGGACTCCTGGTTCTGTCTGAGGCGACCCTGCTGCCACAGCTGTGCCCTGGAAGGTTGAGACACCACGGAGGGCACACTTTACCCTTGGCTCTGCTTTCTGGGTGGTTGTAAGATGCTCCCTCGACCTGCTTTGAGATGGCTGAGTTCACCCCAGCAGGACGCCCCTCACTGTGAACTCTGCTTCCATCAGCACCTTCCTCCTGTACCGTAATCAGGTGGACCAGGGAAACACAGGTCGCTGGGTCAGGGAAACACAGGTCGTCAGACCAGGGAAAAACAGGTACATTGAAATACAGGTTGCTGGGCAAGTGGGAGTAGCCACAACCAGGGCTCTGGGGTTCCAGTGAATAACTGGCTGCAGAGCAGACGCTGTGCAGAGAGGGAAGAATGAAATACCATTTCCTCACATTAGATACACACAGGCATACACACAGACACACACGCACTCCTCCCAATTTTTATCCTTAGACTTTAAGTCCCAACTTCTTTCTATTAAATATTCTGCAGACATCTGAGAGCCACTCCCAGTCCTGCGGATGGGAACCCAGGTGCGAGGTGTGGAAACTGACTTTGAGCATTGATTTAACATCCGTGAGGAACAAGTGGTCCCTGTCTGAGTATTCGCAGAAGCCCAGAGGACCGGCAAAATCTCCATTTACTTCGTCCATGGAAGGACAGGGCTCATTTGCATTTCCTTCTTAGGAGCACTCGTTACCATTTGTTTCATATGTGACTAATGATGTGCCTTTAAATCCCCCCCTCCACCGCCCGGTCTGTCATGCGATCAGAAGTGGCTTGTGTGAACTGTATTGCTGGAAGCTATGGCGTTGGCCCGAGTCCAAGCAGGGCCACCGGGGCAGGCAGGTCTCAGCAGAGTTTCTAGGCAAATGGACACCGAGAAGGACCTGGGGACCAACCCCTTCAACATTGGCCAATGAGAACCTTATGGGTAGCAGGGAGACATTTCTGGGTCCAGTGCTGGCAAAGGAGCCCCTCAGGTTGGAAGACACTCAGAATTCGACTGAGGAAGTGCTGCCTCTTCAACATAGACTCACCCTAGGCAGCGTGAGAACGGATCCCTGGTGGCGCAGTGGTTACCCACTGGCTGCTAACCTCCGGGTGTGGGGGGGGGGCAGAACCCCCTGCAGTCCCTTGGGAGAAAGACGTGGACATCTACTGTTATAAAGAGTGATCGTCTCAGGAACCCAGGGGGCAGTTCTACCCTGTCCAATGGGTCACTAGGGATCAGAACCAGCTCATGGCGGGTGGTGACATTGAGGAATGTGTCCATGACCTTTCACAGTGGAAAGCATCCACTGACAGCAGGAGCAGAGGATGTACAACATGTCAGTCTAGGAGAGCCGGAAGACTCCTAAAAATGAAATGGGACACATAAAGACCAATATTCAAGGCATGTGTCAAATGGACTGATCTTTGCTCTCTTGAACCAGACAGTCCTACGGTGCAGGGTGCCAGCAGACAGCAGAGGAAAGACATCTGAGTCACACTCAAAGAGAACATCCCAAGAACCATCCTGAAGTGCACCACTGGCACTGACGGAATGCTGTCCGTCCACCTCGCGGGAAGACCGGTTCATGGGACTGTCATTCAAATTTACGCCTCAACGACTCATGCAAAAGACAAAGAAACTGATTTTTTTTAAAGTCGCTCCTAAAGTCTGGAAATGGTCCAACATATGATGGATCTCGATGCATTCTTAATGACCGATGACTGGAATGTCAAGTTGTGGAAAAGAAGGATCAGCAGTGGGAAGCCATGGCCCGGTGATAGAAAGGAACCCAAAGAAGGCACTGCAGGAGCCTGCAAGACCAATGGTGTCTTCGTGGCAAATGCTTTTTTCCGAGACCGTACATGGCGAGCTTACACCTGCACCTCACCAGATAGAAAGCCCAGGCCCCCCATCAGCTACACGGCTTGAAAGAGACAGTGGAGAAACTCCGTTTCAATGGTCAGGATAAGACGGAGTCACCTGCGGAGCAGAGGGTCCACGGCTCACAGGAACATCCAGTTGAAGCCAAAGGAGGTGCCAACAAGTCCAGTCAAACTACGACCGTGAGTCTATCTCAGCAGACTTTAGAGACCATCTCAAAGACAGATTCGGCACATTGATAGCTGATGACATTGAGAATGGATAGACCGGACGGTAGACTGATAGAGGAGTCGTGCAACAGACAGCATCACACACATCACACACGGAGACAGCTCATTGTTAAAAAGACAGGAAAGAGAGAAGAGACAAAAATGGACCCCAGAAGAGACTCTCGAGCTTGCTCTTGAATGAAGAGTAGTGGAAGCAAGCGAGTGGAACAAAGGGTGGTGCAGACGAGTGGAGTAGAAATAGCCACAGGGTTGCTGGAGAATGAAAAGTGCCGTCTTCCAATTACACGAAGGAAGAACCGGGCCAGGAAACCGAGAGAAGCACACAGCTGGTCTGCCTCCAGCCAAAGAACCTAAAAGAAAAAGAATCCAGTCTCAAGCTCACATATTGGAAGAATCTATCAGCAAAACCCCGAAAGACGCAGGCAGCATCGAAAACCACATTGTCATTCCCCCATTACAGGAAGTTGCCTAGGATCCTTAACCAAGGATCACAGTCCAAGCTGCCCTGAAGGCAACTGGCAAGAAGACAAGCCCTCAGGAAGCAAGAGGACACTAACTGCAATGTTCCAACCAATGGATGCCAGCAGTAGAAGCAATCACTCCTCGCGGTCCATCATCTGGAGGACAGCTACCTGGAAAACAAGCAGGAAGAGATCCATATTGGTTCCAATTTACATCAAGGTGATGAAATGGACTGTGGAAAATTGTTATCTTTGTGATCATGAATATCACGCACAAGTAAAGTTTTGCTGAAGATTGCCAAAATGGGTGCATTGAAAGGGCACGGATGGAAATCCAAGCCAGATTCAGAAGAAAACGTGAAGCGAGAGGTGTCATCGCTGACATCAGAGCCTGTCTGAGCGCAGAGACTGTCCGAAAGACATTGGCCTATGTTTCATTGATTATGCAAAGGCGTTAGGCTGTGTGGATCACAGAGAATCGGGCTTGCCATTGCAAGGAATGAGGATTCTAGAACACTGTGCTGGGGTGGAACCTGCTCACTGGCGAAAAGATGGCCTTTGAGCAGAACAAGGGGTTGCTGCTGCCTGGAATGAGACTGTCCTCACATCAGACTTACTCAGTCTGTCTGTGGAGCCAGCTGCTCCATCAACCAGACTCTTTGGAGAAGAGCACAGCAGCAGGATTGGAGGAAGGCTCATTAATAATGCATTACATGCAGATGACACAGCCTGGTGTGCTGGAAGCAAAAGGACTTAGAGCCCTGGCTAATGAAGACCGAAGACGACAGTCTTCAGTCTGGATCACACCTCAATGCGAAGGAAACAAAAATGCTTCACAGCTGACTATTACACAGGAGCATGATCAGTGGAGAACAATGGGAGCTTTCGAAAAGTCTGTTTTACTTGAATTCACAATCAATGTTCATGGAAGCGGTGGTCAATCCAACACCAATGGGTCCAAGAAGGAAGAAAAGGTGACTGTGCTGGCGACTGCACAACCCTTCTTGAAGCGACTGACTTCTTGAGCTGTGTGACGCGCTAATTCTAGCTCAAGAAAATGGAATTAAAAAAGACACCAGACCGTGTCCTGCCTTTGGGAGATCTGCAGCAAAATATCTCTGAAGTGTTGGCCCACACACATACCAGCCGGAGGATGGTTCTCTCTCTCCCTGCCATTGAGCGGGGGCGGCCGAGTATGGCCCTGCAGGACAGGGTAGAACTGCCCTTGTGGTGGCCTCATTATTTGTTAGGGGCCATCACACTGCGACCCCGTGCACAACAGAATAAAACCTGCCCATACTGCATCAGCCTCTCCATTATTCCCTGTCCTGACTCCACTGTTGCAGCAGGACTCTTAGTCCATCTCGTCCCGCTGCCCTTCCTTCCCCTGACCTAGCGTGACGTCCTTCTCCAGAGACTGGTCTCTCCTAACAATACATCCAACATGTCCTGGTGGCTTCAGAGCACACAGGCCGTACTTCTTCCCAGAGAATTTTGCTGATTTGGGGCCGTCCGGTTCAGTAGTCCTCACCACCGCAATTCAAGCACACCAATTCCTCTTTGGTCTTTGTGATTCTATGACTCACTTTCACACTCTGGTGAGGCCATTGAAAACATTAGGGCTTGGGCCCGTCGCACCTCCCCTTCTCCAAGTCACATCCTTCCTTTTCAATACTCTAAAGGGATCTTGTCCAGCAGATATATCCGATGCAATGTGTCTTTCCATCCCCTGGCTCTGCTACTCCCGTGGTATTCTCCGTTGCTTCTCATCCATGTGAAAAATAGAGAATGAGTAAGAAGGACAGATGTCTTTGACTTGCCATGTGATAAAGAATATCAAGTGCCATGGACGGCCAGGATGAGAAAGAAATACATCTTGGAGGAAGTTCAGCCTGAATGCTCCATTGAGGCAAGCATGGTGACTCATGAGACTGGCGGTACTTTGGGCACGTCATCAGTGGCTGGAGAAAGGCATCATGCTGCGTGACATAGAAGGGTAGTGAAAAAGAAGGAGCCCCTTGTTGAGGTGGGGCGGCTCAGTGGCTGCCGCCCTGGGCTCCAGCACAGACGTGATCATGTGATGTGGTCACACTGGTTGGGGCAGCGTTTTGTTCCATCCTCTGTAGTGTCGGTGTGGGTAAGAACAAGAAACAAGACTAAAATTCTTCTCTTCCCTTTTCTTTCCCATGTGAGCCATTTAATTGCTTGGTGAACAATAAAAGGAGACTTTCCAAAGCACCTTTTCACGTATAAACATATTCTGTGTTGCGCTTATTCTAGACATCCAGGGCTAAGGTGCCCACTGGGAAACTCTTGGGAAAAGAGAGAGGGGTTTGACTAAACTGGACAACAAAGGAGCTCGTGGAATGAGGGGCATCGGAGCAGTATCCAGGTTAATTGCATCCCGACACCCTTCCCTTTCGCTTATTTTCTTTATCAGCAGAAAAGCTTTGCTCTCTCACAGGGCAGCTGCTGACTGACAGGGGAGGTTTAAGAAAAGATTGCTTGAGCTCTTTGACCTTGCCTGGGAACAAATGGAAGCAGTTTCAGAGTTTCATCTCCAGGAGGAAGGCAGAGTGTCCACCAAAGCACTTGGTGTCAATGTGCCAGAATCAAAGCAGAGGACTACAGAAGGCTACCTAATGGAAGAGTTGAAGTGCTGGCGAAAGAGATCTGGAGGCCTGTAATATAAGCCACTGGAACTAAATGCCCTCCTCAGCTCCCAGCCTTAACTGGTGTGAAGAGGCTCCAGGAAGCTCTCAGAGAGCTGCATTGCTTACAAGGGACCCTAAGACTTTGTCAGCCTATTCAAATGCATCCTCCATCACCTGCCCCATCCATCCATCCATCCATCCTTCCATCCACCCATTCACACTTCCATCCCTCAACTATTCCATTATCTATCTTCCACCCATGCTTTCATCCATATTTTTCCTGCCTATTCATTCACCCATCTCCCTATTCCTCCTTCCATCTGATCATGTCTCTCTCCTCCCATCTATCCAGCCATTCCTCTATAAGCAATTCCACCTGTTGCAGCCACTGTCTCTGGTTCTGGAAGGGCTACCAGGGTTTGGACCCAGAGTTCACAATACATGAACTGCACATGTGTGCACAGATGATTTCGTCCTCTGTGCTTTTCCTGGGTTCTTGTAAACTAGCGGTCATGGCAGCACCTTCCTTTGAGAGCTGAGAATTAAATCAAGCGAGCACTGCGAGTGGCTTTAAAACAATGAAGATGCATCGCCTCCGCGGATGTCCTTGTGGTGGTGGACATTCTTCCAGACCTGATGTGGTGGCAGGAGGCTGTGTGAGCTCAGGCCTCGCTCAGGACGCTTTGTTTGGGGTGGGGGGTGCTTCTGAACCAAGGGCCGCCGGGGGGAGGGGTTAGCCAGTGGGACCTCATGGGAGAGAAGCTGAGTCACATTCTGACTGAGGAGGGCTTGAGGAAGGGTTCCGATCCCCTTCCTCTGTTAGGGCTCATCCCTGTGCATGTCACTGGGGGAGCCCCTCCGTCAGTCTCGCTTGTTGAAGCTCTTCTTTTTCTCTTTTCTTGGGGCTGTTCTTCTCCAGGGACAGGTCTTTTGACCACAGGACCAAGTACGTGAGGCAGTCTACCATTTTCACTCCCAAGGAGCATGTGGCTGTCCTTCCTCTGGACAGATTGACTGGTTGCTCTGGCAGTCCCTCGTGCCTCTGAGATTCCTCACCAGCACTGTGAGTAAAAGCGTGTTGCTTCTTTGGTGGCTGTCCATGACTCCTTCTTGCTTCAGCACTTGTAGTCTGGCTTTCCAGCTTTCCTGAGTCTCCTGAGACTCAAGTGAAGGCACTGCAGGATGCCTGGTGACTTCGGCTCGAACTGGGATCCCAAAGCTCACGTTCTGGGGTCCCATTGGTCTGCATCTGGGTCCTGGGCTCCCGTTTGCCAGCTCAGTACCCAGGATCACATCTTTGGGGGTCAGCGTCTCCCCCTCAAAGTGAGTGCCTGCCTGCTCCTCGCACAACAGTTCCTTGGGAGGCAGGATAATGACATCCATCCAGGGAAAGTCCCTCCATTGCCCGGAATGTGCCCAGCTCCTGGGCAGCTAGGCAGCGTTTCCAGTGCTGCAGGACTCACCTTCCACCACTGTGTTAGGCTGAGCTTTCTAGAAACAAACAATTCCATATATGGATAAGAAAGAGTTTGAGAGCAAGAAAGAACCTTTTATCAAAGAAGGATCCCAGCCCCAGTCCAACTCAACTCCCTGAGTCTGATGGTAGCAAGAGACTCCCGAATTCAGGAAGCCACAGGTGGGTGAAGCAAGAAGTTGGGAGCCCTCAGGCTGGTGGGTGCAGAGTCAAGTGGACTCTGGAGCCACAGGAACAGGGCAGGACACTATAGCTCCCACGGTCATCAGTCCACGTGGGCTGCCCCTCAATGGAGCCAGATGCAGAATCCACACAGGCAGGAGAGCAAAGGGCTAGAGAGTGAAATTCCAGTGTCTCTCTTATAAAAGGCTCCACCCCCAAGGAGGGGTCATCAGGCTGTGGCCTGATGGAGAAGCTGGACTCCACCCCTCCCTCTACAGAGGTACCACCAGGCTGAGCCCAAACCCAACCACACCGACCTCCGGTGGTAAACGCTGGAGACACCATCGTGTATCTCTGAGGGGTGAGGAATACTACCCAGCAGAATCCAGTAGGTACGGCATTGGCGAGTGATGGCAGGCTGGCTGGAGGTCTGCCTGCCCGAGGGACATAGCGAAGACCCCTGCATGACGGAGGATGTGAGCCCAGAGAACTTGAAGACAGACTGAGGGACAGTGAAGATACCACACCTGCTGGCACCCCATGTAAGCCAACAGTAGTCGCTGCATACCAGCCTCTGCTGTGCAAACAAGACCACACCTCAAAAAAGACAAATCCTCATGATTGACAGACACCCCCCCTCACTCCCACCCCCACCTTTCCAGATCATGGTCTTTCTTCCTGAAATGTCACATCTTTAAATTCACCCATGCAGGTCCACGGGTCGCTCTGCTTCTGCAGATGCGGGGATCCTTCTTGATCTCCTCCTTCCTGGGAATGCGGTCACTGAGCTCTCTGTTCTGGGTGGCCCTCACTTTCTCCCCGCGGACAGGCCATCTCGTCCCACTGTCACTCGGCTTCCCGCTCGCCTGGACAGAGCCTGCTTCCATGTGGGTTCTGTTCCTTTGCATGTGGTCAGTCCTTTCTCTGTGGCGATTTTCTGGACTCTACTATTTCCGATGACTTGCCTTTCCCCCATGGTATGTTTGTGTGGGTGTCAAGTTTTGTCTTGGGTCAGCTAGGTTCTCTCTAGAGAATCAAAATTGATGAAGGTGTGTGTGTGTGTGTGTGTGTGTGTGTGTGTGTGAAGGGAATGGCTCACACAGTTACGGAGGCTGGCTCTCCCCAAGTATGTGTGTCGGGTGGATATCAGGCCGAGGCTTCTCCTGACCCACGAGTCGCTGCAGGGACTAGGGAAAGCAAGGCCAGCAGGTCCGATGGCGGCTGCCGTGATTGGCAGGCATGGGTCTTTCTACTTCTCATAAAGAGTTTCGGTCCCAGAAACCCGCTATGACCCAGACTCACCTCAACAGCACCGAGTCATGCAGGCTGCTGGCCCACGTCCACAGGACTGGGGTCAGATGATAAGCCTCATGCCGGGCCTTCTGGTCCTTCATGGTCCTCACCCTCCACCACTTGGCAGGGTCTGTCCTGTGGCTTCTTCGGGGAACTTTGGAACCACCCTCTTTCTGTTGAGAGAAGTTGCAGTTGCTTGAGCGTTAACTTTCACTTCCAGGAAGTTCTGTTTCATTCTTCGGAAACCTCCCCCCACCCCCTCCCATTCTGGCAGACAGCTGCTCCTCTTGAGACTCTCAACCTTCTCTGCCCCCCCCCGAAAATGTAATGAATATGCTTATTTGTATTCCGTACCTGATAACCCCAAGATCTTCAGGGTTGGCTGGCCAGTCTCTGTGTTTCTTTCTTTTCTTGAGTCGTACGTTGGGTGACTTTCATCTGCACGAGGTGTGTGCACCTTAATTATAACCTCACGCTCCCCTGCACAACGTGTAAAGTGCCGCCCCCCTCGAGGCAGCCTGGCGCGGCCTCTGCTAATCGCTCAGTGGCACGGCCGACACGGGCCTCTGTGAGCTCAGTGCTCTGCCGCCCGTCCTGCCCGCCTTTCCGTTTGCCCTTCAAGTAAGCCAACAGCCAACGCTAGCCAGCTGATGTGTGGCCTGGGCCGTGGGGAAGGGATGGGACTTGGGCCAGGCTGAGTGGAGTCTTCCCCATTGCTTCACCCAGACCCATGGCTGAGGAGAGGGTTTCTTTGCCGGGGAGGTGGGACTATTCCTCACCCACTGGCTGAGCTGCTGCTCTGGAGGCTCCCAGTTGTGCGTGGCCATCTGTATTCCAAATTCTCACACTACGAGGCCTCAGATGTGTCTGGTCCTCCATGCACAACTCATTGAGACCCGGGGTCCAGGCAACAGGGGACACTGGCCCACAGTACATTCTCACACACATGCACATAGGCACACACACTCACACACACATGCACATATGTGCACATAATCACACTCATACACACTCTCACACACATGCACACACATAACCTCACATAAGCATACACAGTACACTCACACACATGCACATATGCACACACTCACACATGTACACACGCTCTCACACACTGTCACACATGCACATATGCACACACTCACACATGTACACATGCTCTCACACACGTTCACACATGCACATATGCACACACACACGTACACACGCTCTCACACACTGTCACACATGCACATATGCACACACTCACACATGTACACACGCCCTCACACACTGACACATATGCACATATGCACACACTCACACATGTACACATGCTCTCACACACTGACACACATGCACATATGCACACAACACACATGTGCACACACTCTTACACAATCACACATATACTTACATGAGCATACTTTCTCACACATGAACACATAATTTCACATGCACACACTTACATAAGCATACTCACACACCTCAGACATACCAACGCCTGCACAATATATACATATATGAGACAATAAAGCCTCCCACCCCTGCTTGTAGCACCCATTTTCCTGCTAGATGAACTTTAGACAGCTCAGAGTCAGGGCATCCAGTGGCATCACCTGGAAAGCATCTCTCAGGTCACAGTGAAGTTTTCCATGAAAGCAGTTTCATTCGAACCTCGTTTTTTGTGATGGCCGATTTAAGAGAACAACTTGCGGCTGTGAAATTTTATCTCCTGCTCTGGAAAAATGCCACAGAAAAATGTCACAGAAATGTGACGTTGAGCAGAGTTTACAAGGACAGAGTTATGGGGAACACTCAGTGTTTTTCTCATTTCTAAAAAGGTGAAATGTTGATTGATGACAAATCTCGTTCTGGATGTCTGTCAGCTTCCAGAACAGATGAAAATGTCAATAAAATTCATATACTTGTGCTTGAAGATGGACAATGGGCCATTGAAGGGATGGGGCCGTTATCTGGACACTCTTGGAGCTCAGTTCCGAGAATTTAATGGAAGATTAGAGAATGATAAGGGTCTCTGTGAGACTTGTGCCTCAGGTCCTGAGTGACCAGGAAAAAGAACACAGACTGGAAACATGCCATGCTTTGAGTGAACAGCCCTGAAGTGACCCGGACATTTTTCCAGGGTCACTATGGGTGCTGATACTCCAGGCTATTCTTATGACCCCGAAAGCAAACTTCAATCCAGCCCGTCGAAGACACCATCGTTGCCTCCTCCCCCAAAAGCTCATCACGCAAAATCAAAGATCAAGACGATGTTCATTTGTCTATTTGATGTAAGGGTGATAGTGCATTTGGAGTTTGCCCCACCAGGTCAGACTGTAGATCACACTTTCTAGTTAGAGGTTCTGGAAAGATTATGTAGCCAAAAAGTGGAGGAGGGGGCTTCCACAGATGGGAGACTGGTTTCGCTACCACAACAATGCACCTGCTCACACAGCCATCACAGTGTGCCAGTTTGGGCAAAAAGCAGCATGCCTCTCTTGTCCCACACACCTGACTCACTTGACCTTGTTCCTTCAGACTTCTTTTAATTTCCACGAATGCAGAGGGCCATGAAAGGAAACCGTTTTGACGAGGTAGGCCAGGCGAAGAATAAAAACGAGGGAGGTGCTGTCAGCCATCCAAACAGATGGGTTTGAAAAATGTTCCCAAGAATGGAATCGCCGATTTGACAAATGTATTAAGTGTGCTGGAGAGTACTTAGAAGGTAATGAGGTTGTTTTGTTAAAAAAAAAATTAATACATAGTTTAAAAAATAATTCTCGTTTTGGGGGGTACTCCCCATATATGTGTATACAATGCATTCACGCACATATACACATATGTACACCCAGGTAGGCATATATATGTCCATGCATGCTACATGCACACATATACACACCCCAGTGGCCAGCGATGGGGTCTTTCTTATAATCCCAGTACAAATCCTCCATTGGCCCCTATGGGATCTCAAGAGGAAAGTTCCTTCTACCATCCTGGCTGTCTCAGATCGTGCTGGCCACCCCAGCCTGAGCCTGGCTAAGCCCTCTTCCAGGGAGGTGACACCCCGCCCCCAGCTCTGAATCCCAGAACTCCAAAGAGCTCATCCCGCTTCCAGGAGCGCCAGGCTGGGATGAGAACACGCCTTATTGTCCCCCTACTGTGCCACAAGCCTCCTTTCTCCCTGTTCTATTTTGAGAAATGACACACGACCACACTCCACTTGTTTGCGAAATGAACTCATTTTTAATCAAAAATTGCTATCATTAATTATCAGCTGTGCAATCAATAATCATTTTAATCCGGCAGATAACTGTCCCTCGTGTGTTCTCCCACCTGACTCGCAGGCACTCACGCCCCCAAAGGAAATTTATTTTCATCAGAGCTCTATGCGTCATTAAGAGATAGTTTGTCTTATTACAGACTGTTATTAATGCTCAGAACCCATTTAATTTCACTTTTAACTGACTGTAGCCATGAGATAATTGATTTCTTCAGGAGGAGGGAGTAGGGAGCAGTGGGACTGCGTGCACAGAGTCCAGCTTACACCATCCCCAGCCCTGAGACTGGACTGAGGGCTGGCCCTGTGGGCCCCAGAAGCCAGGCTGCTCCAGACACCACAGATGCAGTTGAAGGATCGATCGGTCATGGAGGCTCACTGCCCGTCCCTCTGTGAGAGCTTCTCTGGCCTGGACTCTGTGCCTGCTGCCAC
>PVJH01037275.1:0-18082 GCA_004026705.1 Nesogale talazaci | reverse complement strand
TTGATAATGAAGACAAAAGATTGTGGTATTTAGTGCAGATCACAATTTAATGTAAAAAAACAAACAAACCAAAGTCTTTACAACTGGACCGACTGTTAGCATGATAATAAACGGGGGAGTGATTGATGATGTCAAGAACTTTGTCTCGTTTGGATCCACAATCAATATTCATGGACGTAGCAGTAAAAAATCAAAATGCATGTTGCATTAGGCAAACCCACTACACAAGATCACTTTAAAGTATTAAAAAGCAAGGAGATTATTTTGAAGATTAAAGTGTGCTTTACCCAAGCCATGCTATTTTCAGCTATGTCTTATGCATATGGAAGTTAGATATTGAAAAAGGAAAACTGGAGAAGAATCCGCACAGTTGAATTGTGGTGCTGGAGAAGAATATTGAAAATACCAGGGACTTCTAAAAGAACTGCTTTGGAAGAAGTACGTTGCCCTATTGCTTCTTGGAGAAAAGGATAGTGGGCTTTTTTTGTCCACATAACTGTGGACATGGCAGGAGAGACCAGACCCTGGACATTGTGCTTGGTAAAGAAGGGGTCCATCAAATGAGAACAAGTCCCAACAAGATGAATTGACACAGTGGTTTCACAGCTGGCTTGAACATACAACCAATGATGAGGGAGGTGCAGAACCCAGTTGTGTTGGGTTCCATTTTGCATAAACACACTATGAGTTGCGTTCAACTTGGTGGCATCTAAAAACAGCATGTTTTAAAACAAGTTTCAAAATCTCTCTGACATAAATCTTTGTTTCTTTCTTGCATTTATAATGACCTTTTTCTTTCTTCATGTATAATGTTCTTGGTGTCATTACACAACTTGTTTGGTCTTTGATTTATTGTGTAAAATATATTATTGAAATAGTTTCTAAATTTAGGTATTGTATACTCAAATTTATATTTTGGTTCTCTTGGGCTGGTTCTCATTGTTTTCAGTTTCAACATGTCTTTCCATATGAACAATTATTAATCGGTTGTGTCGTTGATACTTGACTTGCTAAATTGATGGTGTTGAGTTTTTCCATTGTTTCTTTTGGCAGCTATAGATAAGTTGCTTCGTATGTACTCCATCCAGTGAGGGCCACATATATAGCCATCACAAATTTTGTTGAAAACTAGGCATTTGGAATGAATAAGTAATTATTCTTGCAAAATTCTCTCACCTTTCCTCTATCATCTTTTCTCTCACAAAACTGTATTTTTCAATTACTTATCCTATTTATTTTTTCTCTCTTTCCCCTATCACCAGTGATTTTCAAGATATCTTAGTTGAATTATTAATTTTTAACAGTAGAATTTTGTAAAACTCTTAAATTTTTTCTTTGGTCTTAGTGATTAACACATAGATTTGAATAGTAGTTATATTATTTTGTCTTTTGTAACTATATATATATAATTCTATCATTGACAGCATTGCATTTCATTGTACATATTTTTATGTCCTATTTGATGAATGCTATGATATTTCTCTTCAGTTTACTATTCCTGGCATAGAAGATATAGACAGTCTGAACCAAAATGGGCAATACCAAAGAATTTTGGTTCATTAATGTCTAGGATATTGAACTGTGTATGTTCCATTTCATTTCTGATGACTTCCAAACTTCCTGGAGCTCTATTTCATGCATTTCACATTCTGTTTATTGGTTAAAGAATGTTTGCCATCACTTCTTCTCATTTAAAGTTGTGTCATATTAGCAAATGAATGTACTACAAGTTTTATTTTATCCGTATCATTAAGGGTCTCTATTTTGGGTAGGTCACAAGCTACTAGAAAGAAGAGACTATCTGTGCCTATAAAGACTTATGGTCTCAGCATCCCTATGGGTTTACTTAAGTTCATAGTTGATTCCATGCTGTAGATTTGGGGTTTTGAATTTTTCCAACTTGAGAGGCTCTTTGTGTAACACTGTATCAGGCAATGCTTTGTTGCTATTCATGTAATTTTGACTGGATTTTTTTTTGAACCACTAGATCATCAATTTCTTTTTCCTAGTGTGTCTTACACTGGAAGCTTTGTTGAAATCTGTCTACCAGAGGTTAACCTGTTTTGAATTTTTTTAGGTGAACCTTTTTTTTTTTTTTTTTTTTTTTAGGTGAACCTGTTTTAACTTGAAATATTGGCAGCACAGTTTCCAGCATCACAGAAACATGCAAGCCACTGCAGTCTTTGTGATTTAAGTAGTGGTAGTGTGAAATATTTTAATAATGATAACAATAGTGTATCACTTTACATATCATTTCTATAAAAATTAATTATATTTGACCCAAACTTCCCATACAACAAAAATGTCTTAAGTTTTATTCATTAAAATTTCAAAGATAATTGTTTAACTACACTGTATGTGGAAATAGAGAACTTCTTGTTACATAATCCAAACCAATACTGCTTAACATTTTCTTTATCTCCTTCTGATGCAAACTTATTCTAAAAGCACACACACACACACAATCACAAAATTTTTCTTGCCCGTACTGATACTATTGTTCTTTCAACTATTGACCTTTTCTCTGACAGCATATTAGTAAGTGTACAAACTCTTAAACCACATCCTTTAAATCAAGGAAACACTCGACTATTGTTCTCTTTTTTGTTGGACATGCTTTTAAACTATGTACAGAAGCTTTTGGTACATGTTTTAATATTAAAAACTTGTTTTATTCAAGTCAAATAGAATTTTAAAAATCATTTAACATCAGCAGATTGCATTTATTCTTTTTAATCATACATGTTTTATTTTTTTCATAATGATATTAATCTCTAGTATTTGTAAAAGAAGATGAAATTAGTCTTTTAAGGAATGAAACTTAAGGAAAGGCTCGATAATCTAATAAATGTTATTTGTATAGTTCATATATTACCATTGAATTGTTAACTTCTCCATGAAAAGTTTCCTTGTCTTCTTTTTTAAACTTAAGAATAGTCCACAAATTGACAAATAGAATTGCGTATACATATATACCACTGGAGATAATTTGAGGGTGAGAAAACCTTAATGATCTAGTATGGTAAATTGCTGGCAAAATGCTCCTTGATGGAATTTATTAAACCAATGGAAACATTGAAGTTGCATCAGGCACAGATGTTTAATCTATTTTAATAAGAGGGAAATTTCATCCAGAAACTAGAGTACAGCTACTAGTAGACAGATGTATTTGGGAATGAAAGTGATTATAATTTCTCTTCTAAGAGCTTATATGTTTTAAGTAAATTGGTATAAAGGCCACTGATAGAGAGGAAGATGAAAAGGAAATGTTGGAGATTGAAATTGTTGTTGTAGTTACGTAGATGCCATTAAGTTAGTGCCAACATATACCAAATCAATGTACAGCATAACGTTACCCCCAAATCTTGGCCATCTTCCTAATTGTTATGTTGTACCTATTTTACCAATCTATCTTTCAAGTCCCATCTATTTTACCACGTGTGATATCCTTCTCCAGAGAGGTTGAAGAGAAATGGACAAGAAGATGTAGTTGTCTGTCTGTTTTTAAGGTTTTGCTTAGCTTTATGAAATCCAAAGCAACACATTGACTTGTCGTTGTCCTTGTTTGGTGCCACTAAATATATTCTAGCCCACAGTGACTCCAGGCACAGCAGAACAAACAACTGTCCAGTTTGCGCCCCTTGTTTCAGCTGCTCTGCCCACTCATGTCATTGAGATCCTGCCTCGATTTCACAAACTCTCCACTCTACCCAGCAGGATGCCCATTACCCGCCTCTGGTCTCTCCCGACATGCTCAAAGTATGTAAGAAGTGACGCCATCCTTACATTTAAGGAGCACTCTGTCAGAACATCCCACACAGTTTTTGTCCTTTTCGTAGACAGCGATTTGGTTTTGTCCTGTGTTTTCTTTTCTTTTCTTCATAAACCATTTTATTGGGAGCTCTTACAGCTTTTTATAACAATCCATACATCAATTGTATCAAGCAACATTTGTACTTAGGTTGCCATCATTATTTTCAAATACGTTCTTTCTACTAGAGCCCGTGGTATCAGCTCCTCTTTTTCCCCTTTTATATTGCCATTTTCTAAGTGCGCAGATATGGGAGGAGGGGGAATAGGAAAAGAGTTTAGAATAAGTCCTAGTTTGGCTTTTGCCAAGCAAGTGCAAGAAGGAGTTGAGGTCTATACAAAGGAATAATGATAAGGATTGACCATAAAATTTCTGTGAAGTAAGGAAGAATTTTTGGTTTTGAGATGAAAAAAGAAGAACGAAAATTATTTGGAGCAATACAATGTTCTATCTTGAGATCTCTGGCTTCTTTTCTATCCCCCAAACCATATTTTCCAATTACTAATCCTCTCTTTGTTTCCAGCTTTCACATTTTAACCACCATTAGTGATCAATACATTTTGATTACATAATTGAGCAATTTGAGATTATGGAATTTGTGAATATCATATCTTTACTTTTGAAATTAATGATGGGTGTGTACATTTGAATAGTAATTGCATTCTAAATGCAGTCTACTTATTTATATGTATAATGATAAAATATATGTAAAATTATGTCAGTGGGTTCTTTTGTTTTCTGTTGTGTAATAAAGATATTACTGTAATTATTGTACATTTACATGTTTTGATGAACCTAGGCTTATCCTTATATCTGTGTGATTTTAGTATATTTCTCTAAGGAAGTGCTTATGAGAATTATCAACATATAGTTATTTGCTTTGAAAGGAGCTGATGTTTAAAGCACATTTTGTTGTTGAGAAAGATAACTACAGTATTTAATCCCATTATTTGAGTTTTTGTAGGTATTAACAGATGACAGATAAATGTACATCATTGGCATATTTAGTTTTGAATCCTGGAACTTTTAGTTCCTGACTTAGCTGTTTGCAGAGGGCGGCAAGAAGACATGGTCTGGCTTTGGCGTGAGCTGGACTTGGTTCAAGAGAAAAGATGTCACAGAAATAAGACATTAAATTGACTTGGAATGGATGTCATCTTTGGCATGTCAATGTATTTACCTATGCTCTGTCATCACCCAGTTTAACACACCGGCTTTGCAACAGCAGACAATGATATGAGTGACTATAAAAGCTCCAGTAAGATGGTTCTCAGTGGATCTGATTCTTCAGGATGGTGTGTCTCTGGTACTAGGTCCCAAGTCATCACCATGAAGCTGCTCTTGTGCGTGGCGGTGGTGCTGTGCACCTTCTGCAAAGGTAAGGGACTAATTGAAATGATCTTCTTGAATTTGAATTGACCATGCTTACAACTGGTTTCATTCTTTATGTTCTCTACTTCAAACATTTTCTCACTGAGAAAATTTCTTACCTATGAGAATAGGACACTATGTAAGAAAATTATATTTTCATCTTAATGGTTATTATTGCATTTTTAACAAGATGTCAAAGTGTGTGTATAGAGTAGTTACAAGTTCTTAGAAATATTAGGGAACAAGTTGCCCAAGGTATACATACCATTATTACTTAATATTAAAATAAAAATAAAAACACCTTTGATGACTGCATCTTGAAATCAATTCATTCACATTAATTATATTTTTGAAGGCATTATCTATTGAGGAAGATTTGTAACCAGAAAAAATTTATAGGTAAAACACCTTTTAAAACTTGAAGTTAATACGTGTATCATATCATTCCACCGTTCAATGACATCAAGAAGTATTATGCAATTGTTACCACAGTTTTCAAATATTCTTTTCCTTCCTGGACTGCTTGACATTGACTCTGTTTTTCCACCACCACCCCTCCTCCCTTCCCCCCTTCCTCCCACTGTCAGCCTCCATCCCTACCAGAAATTCTCATTCTACTTGTCCTGCCTGTAGGTTCATCACTCCTGGGTTTCATGTACTGAAAAACAGAGAAAAACATACAGCACAAGTTTAAGATGGTCACCACCGTGACACAACACATTTTTATCCTAACACTTTTCCTGGATATTTCAGAAACTTCTAAAATGAATTGAATTAATTATCTTCTGAACTTGATCAGTGCTATCACAAATTCAACATTGAGTAGCAACATGAAAGCCTTTGGAAACAAATGTATTTCTTTTAGTTTAGTTCTGTTTCTAAAAAGGGCAGATAAAATAACATTGCCTGTAAACAAAGGGAAAGTTGGCAAAAGGGAGATTTGCCCTACAATTCTTCTGTGAGAACTCACAATTTAGAGAACTACAATTATTTACAGTAATTAATAGAAAATATTTATATCCTTCATTTGAGGATATCATCTGATAGATCTTTAGAAAATAATTAAAGTAAAATAGACTTGCAAAATTGCATGGCATTTTGCTTATTCTTTGAATAAAAGTATATTTGAAAAATAATAATAAAGCACAGCACATGTCATTTACAAAGCATATATTAAGTGATATTTTATCACAACAAAAAGAAGCCTTGGTGGTATAGTGGTTACACGCTAGGCTGTTAACTGCGAGGTCATCAATTCAAAACCAACCCCGTCCCTCCATGGGAAAAAGACTGGGCTGTCCACTCCTGTAAAGAGCTACAGTCTCGGAAAATCACTGGGGCAGCTACATCTGCCCGATGAAGTCATTAGGAGCTGGTATCGATAAAGCTGTTGGTCTTTTATCAAAACAAATGCTAAGTTTTAAAATATGTTTAAATATATTAACACCACTGGAAAATTTGGGAATATGTTTAAAGAAGATTCATGTATAGCCTAGATATTCATGAAGATGATCACAGTTATTTGAAAATGTTTCCCATATATCAATTTTTATTCACAAAATTCAGATATTTTATATAGATGGTGCCATGGTGGGAATTAAAAAGCAAATAATTTGGGCTACTATATTATACCAATTTCAAGATGTATTAGTAGAAATACATTTTTCTTCTTAATCAGTAATGTTTTTGTGTCAAGCATAGACTCTCTTCATTTTCAGTAAGTTACAGGATGGTAAAAGTTTGGGGACCTGGAAATTGTAAAGACAATACTTATATGCCAACCATATACTTAATTTGAAGAAAAGCTTGTTAGTCAATCATAAATACTAGAAAGACAGGGAGGAAATCTTTGCTTGGAAGAAAAAAATTCAGTGCTAAGATAATTACATCTGTCACAAAGCATATATACATAACTAATATTTTTATTAGGCCATTCTATGTTCAAATTAGAGTAAAATCCATATGATTGTCTTTTCTTTATTTTTCCTTTTATACTCTTCATTCTTTTTTTCTAATTGTAGGGTGGAAGCTACTAATCCATTGCTCATTAATACATTAAACAGAAATATTGATGAAAAATATATTAGGTGGTATTTAGATCATAAAATAAATTTAAGATCAATAGTTGTAATAGATCTGATAGTGTGAAAAATACAAATTGCTGACTAATATTTGTTTGTAGAATTAATTCATTAGGCTATATAAATTTCCAACATGAGTTGACATTGAAAACTTTGATTTTAACTAAGTTGATAGGTAAATATATGAGGAGCAATATCATATTTACAATGAATTATAACAGTTACCAAATATAAAACAGTTTGCTGGGATTGAACTTAAAAGAAGAAAGGAAATAAGACTATTGCTTGTATTGTCTTAAAATATTCTCTTGTAATAGTTCAAAATGATCTCATTGTTATTACCTTTTTTCCCTCATTTATTTCTACTGTTTGTAGTTGGTGAAGCCCTGTTTCATGATCAAGCATCTGGTTAGAATCTTTCATAAACTAATGTTAATTTTGATGCAACAGCACATTGCATTCTGAAGCTGCTTTTGGGATGCAGAAAGTTAATTTTTTCATATGCACTTGATTTTTCAAATGATCTCGTGGGACCTTTACTTAAGACCCACATTGCAGTCAACCCTCTCAAGCAAGGTGTAGTGTTTGCTCTATCTGCAATGGAGAGAACAGTGGTTGCTTTGTGGTCTGCACTCAGTTTGTACCCATTTTGAGTGAGAAAAATAAAGTGGAACCACTGGCAAATGATTTATACTGAAAAAAATGTTCTTTTTCTATATGAAAGAAGTCAGAGGTTTTAAAAGCTGATTGACTGCAGTAAAGCTTCTGTGTAGTTTAACCTTCTTTGAAAATATCAAAATGAAAACCCGTTATCTTTTTGTATCTCTTGCAATAGTGCTCCTAGGGTTGGTTGATGAGACAAGGTTTTTCGAACTCAAGGGATGAGCTCTGAGTTTCTGGTCTGATTTTAATGTGCCTTCCTGTCTCTTTTCACCAGCTCAGCTGTAAACCCAAGTCAATCATCGTGCTGGCTATGAGCATCCATTTCTAAGTTTGTCTGTCTTGCATACAAGACTTGCATACATGACTAAGTTCAGGCATCTATGACCAGAACTCCGTAGATGTCTGCTCATTGTGTCTTGTATGTGTGCTTAGAGGATACACTTTGAGTGAGACCCTGAGCGTTTTTTCCTGATAAGTAAAATGAATGAATGATCCGTCATCATCTTGTGAAATCTCTATTTTCCATCAGTGTTTGTGGCTGGGGTCTTGACAGCATCCCCGATTTCACATAGTTAAAGATAGTCACTATGTCTCCAATATGAGGACTGTTAGTATAAAATCCTCATATTTATAGATTTTATATAGATTAGCGTATGAGGACTGTTAGCAAAATCTTTATATTTATAGAATATCTTCTTCAAAATATTTATATTTAGCATCTCCCAACTACACCTATGACATTATCAAGTGGCACAAATATTTTAATGTTTGACATCTAGCCACAGGATTCATTGGTAGAATGCACCAAGATGCACATGGTGATCTGCCTGAAAAATGTTCCAGCCTTGGAAACCTTATGAAATCATCCTCTTCTATATATCCAGGTGGTCACAGGGTGTAATGGACTCAAAGACAACTCATAGCAAGAGGACGATAAATCACACCTAAAAATAATTTGTTCATAGTCTTTTGAATAAATAAGTGTAATTATGTGCATTTGTATGCAAAAATACACACAGCTTGGTTCACAGAACATGGAAAATACTTTCTTATTTCATTGGTTTTGACATGTCTTCTTTATGGAATTTACTGGTCAAAGTCCTGAACTTTTCAGGGTAGTCGAAATTTCGAGTGTTTGCCTTATTATTAGAACCTATTTTTTGAACTTTATCTGAACAATGTCAATTTTTTGTTTGTTTGTTTTTGGGAGGCATCACTGCCCACTGGTGGTCATGGGAGCTACCCAGCCTTGCTCCTAGAGAGCCTCTGCTGGATTTGAACCGCCAAGTCCATGGACCGCAGTCCCCCACTCAAACACTACGCCACCGGGGCTCAGCCTCAATGCCAATTTTGGTTTAGGAAATTTGTAAAGATCATAAATTATAGTGAAGAATTAAAAATAATGAAAATCCTGTTACCTGTTAAATCTCCAGATAAAAGTGATAGTAAAATGTTTCTAAAAGTATTTTTGAATATGTAATCTACATGGAAATTTATATAGTCATTGTTAAATATTTTGGTTTGCATTCTTGAGAAATTTCTTAAAGAGACCAATGTCCATTGTAACTGGTAAAACTTTTTGCATTTTATTTCCAACTTGAAACCAATCAGCACTTGTATGCAAATTATGTCATTCTGTTCATGAGTATTCTTGATACAAATGCAATAATGACAAAGTAGCATATTTACATGTCATTAATTGTAGTATGGAGATAGTTTCCTTGATTAACACTAATAACAATATCATTTTAAGGTTAAATGTGTATAAATCATAGCAAAATAGAATTTGTAGGCCCTGGAATTAAATGAAGAAATTTTACTATTCTTGCAATTTTTCACATGAAAATATTTCTAAACTAGCACCCTTAAACTTCAATAGAGCAACAAATAGCGTCATGAGGTGTCTTTTCCCCACTGTTCATTTGAGAATGATTTAATGAAATGTATTTCATTGTATTCTTCTTTATGCAGAGTGTTCTTCAGATCGGCTGGGTCTTTCTCCTGGGGTGTTTTGGAGGTATATAAACACATTGCAGCCAAGGGCCCATTACCATGCATATGCTGCATATTGAATTTAGTCAGCATATCTTCATAGGGGAAAAAAGAAGCCACTCAAAGACAAGAAATGGTTCTAAAAAAAATTCAGTCAATATTAGAAAAACTTGCCATTTAGAATAGCTACTGACGACAGAAATTTTCTCTTTATTTCTTTAGATGGCAAAATAACTGCAAGCAGACCAGGTAAATTATTTTCTCATTCTGTGTATACAAAAAAATCAATAGGGAACTTGTGTTTTTCTTTGGAGTAAATAGCTCCCCTGGCAAAAGTGTTTAAAATTTTTTAATTGTCCCTTTATGTGCATTTTGTTGTTGGCTTTTTTTTTCTTACTAACCTGGGTTAGTCATTTTGGTCCATCCTAGTTAACATGCTGCCTGCCAAGTTAGCAGTTCAAAACCATCAGCAGGTCCTCGAGAGAAAAATGAGATTTCTTTACCCTTGTACAGTTTTACAATCTTGGAAACCAACTTGGGCATTTCTACTCCACTCTACAGTAATAACTCAATGGCCCTAAGTTTGGTTTAGTTTTTGAGATATTTGGATATTTAACCAGTATTTAAAATGATGATTAAATCTGAAATGGAAATTTATCTGGCTCCAACTTTTAAGATGATTTAAGTTTATGAAACTAATATATATATATATATGTTTAAATTTTACGTTCCTATGTTTGATGACAGTATGATTTTTTTATACTAGGATGAATTCCTTAGTGATATATTTTAATTGGAATAGTTGTCATACAAATTCCTTTGCATTACCGAATAACATAGACTATCATGGTTTTTGTTTGTTTTTAAGTTTCCCTACCTAAAAGAATGACATATAAGCTGAAACAGGCCAAGAAGAATGTTCTATGAATTTTTTTCCCCCTGGAATCCAACCATAGACCAGGATTGTCCTTATCAGTTTTTATTATAGCGTATTTAGGTCTGTCTTTTCCACACTTAAGGACAATAAAATTGCAAAATATTTCTGTTGAAGCACAATATAAACTGAGATTAAACAAGAGTTGTCTAGTGAGACAAAACAAAGCAATAAGGTAAAATTGTTTCATCCCAAGGATGGACAGGATCTATTAGGTCAGCACAGATTCACTGAAGTTCAATGCAAAAATAAAATTTGCTAAGGCTCCTCTTCTGCCTTTTGAATGCCTTGCCTTGTCCCATACCGAGAGGGACATCCTAGATAGCATGCCTGACTTCCAGTCACCTGTCAGACAGAGTCTATATCTTTGCAACCCTGAGAACTATGCCTATGCACACCCTGATAACAGACCTGGGGATTCAGAGTCCTGGGAACTTAGAACATAATTTAAAATGGGAAAGAAAGGGTCGTGACCCAGACCCTGGGTGAACATTGTCCCTTGAGCTTCTGTGCATGTGGTCATGGTTTATGGAACGTAAGAGAGTCTAGTCTGTAGCTGAGAGCAGGAGCCCCTCCTCTTGCTTGTCTCTAAGGCAGGCACTGTGCAAGAACGTTTCCTCTGCACAAATGAGTTCAACTGAGAAGACCATGCCTTTTCTAATGCGGACAATGGTCTCACAAATCAAACATATTTCAATCATAAGTTGCAGTTCTAAAACTACATTACAATAAAGAGTGAGCAGTCAATGACGAAGGGGAGAAAGAGCTCTAAGAAATAAGGGGAGATAAAGAGAAAATGTTGTGTATGAAGAAAAGTAGAATAAATGATAATTGTTGAAGCCGTATTTTAACAGCATAATAATATAAGTTGACTGTGCCTGGTTTAAGCATTGGCTTTCTCCTAAACCATGCACCTACACATGAGTATCACAATTTAGTAATGTCTTAACATTTGAGAGCCTCTTTATGAAACAACATAGCGGATGAATTCCTACTATTTTAAAATGCATATGAATATTTTATATAGGTAGTTTACTCTACAAAATTCAAATAAATTTCCTAGACACAGGGAAAATGGCTCAGAATTCTAAGAATGATATTTGATTTTGCCTTCACACATGTATCTCATTGTCTTGACTATGACATAAGTATTCTATATTTTTTTAAGAATGCCATAGGTGTTAGGAAGTTATTACTGCTACTGTTTTTTTCATTTCATTAGATTTTTTTCTATAAATATTTAAATGATGTGGCACAAAGCATAGTGCACCATATGAAATATAATATATATTTCCATTAGTGAAGTCTATGCTGTTGATGACGATGTTTAAAAAATATTGAGTATATTCTATGGTCCACATCCTGTTCAAGAAACCTGGGGAAATCTCAGTAAATGAAACAACAAAAAAAAAAGAAACACAGCAAACCTGAATGAGATGACATTTAAGCTAATACTTGAGAAGGTGAATCATGCAAATACCTTATATTCTCACTCTCTTTTTACTTCTTTACAGAAAGACAGAGAAAAGAAGCAGGTATGTTAGAATAATTTTATCATCTTTGAGGTCCAGTAGCCAAAGACAGCATGAACTGAACATACTGAAAAATCTTAATGGGGGAAAGTTGAACTTCTGAATATTAATAATGTAGAAAGAACCAGACAGAGAAATATCTTTATTATCTCAGAGAAAAGTTTCTACTACACATTATTTATTACATCTTCACAGCTCTATTCTATTCTCTTTCTTAATATCTTTGCATCATGACAAAAAGTTAAGGATACGATGCTTAAGTAATTCCATTGCCTGTGTCCCAAGTGCTACCAGAATATTTGGCTTTCCCCCAAATAAAACATAATCTTTCATAGTGTGATGGTGAGAGTATTACGATTACCTGTGTGAATACTGTTTCCAAATAATATCTTCTCTCCTTCATATTAGGTGGCTCTTTGTTCGATAGTTTATCCGTTGGTGACTTCAACAGAAGACTGCTCGACAGTGGATTTGGTTCTCGCAGAGTACGCCGTGATACAGAAAGCCTGGAGTTAGAGGACACCCCATCAGGTACTGCTAGTAAAAAAAAGATGAATGTTGGAACCCAGTTTCCATTGGGGATAGTCTAATCGTCTTTGCTTTCATTGTAGAAATCGCTCTTAATAATGGCAGTGGAGAGGCTAATGACACTAATTCCAGGACCAATGAGAGTAATTAATTGTCATTATAGAAGATTGGCAACACTATCTGCATATATTAAATCGTTTTTCTGAGAAATTCAATTTCTCTCTCTCTCTCTCTCCCCCCTCCCTCTTAGTTTCTATTGTAAATGTGATTGATCATTCATATGGAAGTTTTTATGGTATAAAATTTGTCTTAACCCAAATTGATAGTAGGTCTTTCTGTTCATGCTTCTGTTTCCAAACACAATTTGTTTACCATGTCAGGATTCTTTCTTTTAAGAACATTCAGGTTACGTAATAATATGCAAATAGGGTTTCTAAAATGTTTGTGACTTCAAAATGTAGCTGAAAATAATTTAAATTTAAACGGACTATATCTTTCCTTGTTTGGTATATTTCTTACTATAGGCCAATTAAAAATTGTAGTTTATACTTTACAAAAAAGGAGCTCTAGAAAGGACAATTTAATAGTAATATAAACTTTCCTGTCTGTGTTTAGGTGGTGATACTTGAGAAGGGAGAGTGTAAGGTGACCAGACATCCCACTGTTTAACAATTTAACAATGTCCTGTGGTGTTTTAAAATTAAAATAAATATATTGCAATACTATTTTTGTGTTCTATGAATGTTTTTGTTGCTCCATATAGACCAAATTTTTAATCAAGGACACCCCCTCCTCCCGATCAATGGTGTCCCGCTTAAAATGTGGTCACCTTAGATAGAGGTGAGGTGAATTATCTTTAAGAAAGTTATAAAACGTCCTTGCCTTGCAGTTGCTTAGTGTTTGGCAAAATTAGTATGACTAATTAGTAAAGGTAGCTGGATTGTTCTTTGTCAGTGTTCTCAGGTGGTTTCTTGCGTTTTGGAGAGCTAATGAAACTATATCTTGCATGACCTCCACTGAATATGTTTTTCAGTTTTGTGGTAAATCAGTTCTTATTAAAGTCATGATGGCATAGTCATGATGGCATGTTATGGAACAGAATATGAAAATAGTTATGGGAAGATATATGTATATATGTATTATATATATGTATTTGTATATGAGTATATATATATATATATACACAAATCTATAATATAGACCTTGTTCAGGAAATGTACGTAGACTAATTTCTTGTATAATATGAACTTTTAACCTTCTTCTTTGATAATAATTATATATTTGTCTGATAGATGAACCCAATTCAGCAGTGGGTGTTGGCAGTGGTGTCTCTGGTGGTTCAGAATTTGGTGAAACCCTTTTAAAGCAAAATGAAATTGGTCATAGTTCATCTGGCCAAAATGGATTTGGCACAAAGATGATGAACAATGGACTTTCTGACTCTGATTCTGCAGCCAGGGAAACAGGTATTATAAATGGTTTCAGTTTGGGCAGAAAAAATAAATTAAGTAATTAAGTATGGATTGGTGTTGTTTTCTGCTTAAACAAGTTTCGTGTGAGGGATAGAATCTTCTAACTATGTGACTGTTTCTTAAATAGTCTACATTACATTCAAAGTAAATTGAAAATGTAAGCACTTTAGTAAAGAGGAGAGTAGATTTAGGATCTTTTGAAGGAGTTTGCACTTGGAATGTTTTTAGCTAAGATGCAAGGAACTTTGGGAAAGTTAGTAAGAACCAATTGTTCCACAATGTTTTGTTATGTACAACATAAAAGCTTGGAATTCACCTACATTTAATAATTTATTTGTTAATTTTTATGGTCTGTACTCGAAGTATGCCAGAATGATTAGTTCTATTAAAAAATTGTTGTTTATTTTATAACTCTTCAAAAATCCAATACTTTAACCTAGTGTATGTGTGCATATATATGTATTTTTAGTATAGGTGAATTAGAGTAAAACGTGTTGAAATAGGTGGAATAGTAGTGGTCTCTTTGGTGATGAATATTTGAAGCTTAGGATGGGCTCTTAATTTATATTGTCCAGGAATTTTGATATAGAATTTAAAACATTAAAATATTTTTATTTATTATTCTTCATTTTGGGCGTTTAGCAAAAAGGAAGATGGATGTGGAATTGGTTTTGTTATTACTTGCTTATGTGGAATTGTTGGTAATCTTGAATAGAAAGATTTTGATGATTATTAAATAGGCAATAGTAAAAATAAACAAGCTCCACCAGTAGAAATATTATTATTTAGGCTTTCTACACAGGGTGAAAGCTCACAAGAATTAAAAAATATACTTTAAGTTCCTTAATTTTAGCAGATATAACTAATACCAGAACTGAAATGAATTTAATAGCAATGCCCAAGAGATCTGGAATTTGATTCAGGGTCATCTGGTCTCCTAGCTTGGGTGTCAGCAGTTCTGAGAAGGGGGACATGAGTGATAAAGCATTGCTAGGGGCAAATCTGTAGTTGGACCAAGTGTCTATGGCTCACATTAAAGTTTTTCTTGAAAAATTAGAATGACAGTTTTCTTATGAGACTGACTACTGCGCTAAGGAGGCACACTAGTTAGTTTTCTTAAATAGTATTTAATGACAAACATATAGACTTAAGATTAATTTTAATACTATTTTTATTTTTTCATTAGTTGGAACTGGATCTTTTGGTTTCGAATCTGGAGAAAGAAAGCATGAAAATGAACTTGATTTTGGCATTTCAGGTTTGAATTCATTTGGTGGTAGCAAACAAATGGTTAAAGGAAATCAAGTGGGTAGCAATGGAGTATCTATATCCAATGCTTTAGGTATGGATATTTAATTTCTGTGCATAAAATATCTATTTTTAAAAGGCATTTGGCATACTTATTTATCAAAAGATTATATACCACAGTGCATTCAGTGCAAGAAGTGGGGATGAGCTTTTTTGAGGATAACTCTAGAAAGTGGCAATTCAATTTAGGGGTATTGGGTCAATAGGGACCTGGGCTCAATGGAATTGGAGGGAATAGGATTGAATGGCAGTTGATCTTCTGGGTTTAAATTCAAAGGACTTGGATCTGAGGAGCATTCTGATGCCACCCAGTCTTTGTTTTTAAGAAATCAAATGAATCTACAATAGTTTTTATTTAATTTAGTAAAGCTATTGGTTTGCTGCTTGTGATTAAGTGTATGATGTTTTGATTGTGGAATAGGTATGAAGAGGTTTGACACAAAATTTGATTTGGAAAGTTTCTATGAAAGGAAATTGATTACAGTGATTTAGTAAAAATGGAATTAAAGTTAAATGATAATCTTATTCTGATAGTTAGGTTAATTATATTTAATATTTGGAGAAGAAATATTGTATGTAATAAAAGATTGAAACATGTTCTGTTGAGAATAGTTTTGTATTAGGCAGATGGTAACAGAGAAAGAAGTAGGGAAACTTTTGTTGGTGACTCATCTGGAAATTTGGGATCTGGCGATGGGATATCTGGTCTAAGGGATTTGGAAGAGCAGCACTAATGAAGGCAATATGAGCAGCATCTCCAGAGATACAGGCAGTTTAATTTTTCTCTGGTGAAGTCTAAATTGATTTGGATTATCATCAATTCTTTGAAGAACACTCATTTGAACAATTATTAGAAAAACACTCTATTAGTTGGAAACAAATGTTTTTCTTGTCTTTTCACTTGGTTTTGGAGTTAGAGAAAGAAAGGTGATGCAAAGATTGGTTTTTGGAGATTCTGGTTCAAAAAATGGGTGGAAATTGTTTCAGCCAAAATGAAGTGCCATGTACTAGAGTTATAGCTGCAGTTTAGGAGAGTTGAGTGTATATTTTCTAGTCCATGGTAAAATTCTGAGTCAAAAAAAATGGATTTAACTAGCCCTGAAAGACATAATGTTATACTCGGTAGGTAGTACCAATTCAAGAAATAGAGTCAAGTTGAGGGAAGATAAATTCAGAAATTTAGGATCTGGTTTTGGGACATCTTGTCTAAGGGATTGGGAGGCAGTGGATTTAAAGGGCATGCCAGGAGAAGGAGGGCTCTGATGTTAGAGAAACAATGAGTTTAACTCCAAACTCTGCTCTAGTCATTTTGAAATGGATTTCTGCATTTTGTGAATTATTTTAATGATATTTTATTTCTCTTTTAGTTGAAAAGAAGTAGTTGTTTGGCTTTAGATGTGGAGAAAAAAGGGGGGAAGCTCAATTTGGTTTGGAAATTCGAGTTCAAACCAAATTAGAGGCAATGGCCTTAGTGAAAATGAAATTAAGGGAACTACAAGCTCTAGTTTAAATGGGTTAGGTGATGGCATTTCACCTGAGGGCAGGAAAGTATAAGTAATAAGAGTAATCATAGTTCATTATGTTATAAATCCTTTTATATTTAGCAAGTATGCCAACTGAAAACAAGGGGGCATCAGGTGGGTTTTGGGGCATCAGGTGTAGATGAAGACAAACATTTGGTCAAGAGAAAAAAAGCAGTGGGTCTGATGCTAGAGACTCAGGTGGTCTATTTTGGAGAATGTTATGGAGAAATGTAAACTGACCACCATCTTTTATGCATGATATCAATGACATTTTATTTTTCGACAGCTGGAAAAAGGTGGTCCATCGGAGTTGGTCTTGGAGAAAGGAAAGGCAAAGCTACATTTGGTTCCGCAGATTTTGGTTCAAAAATGTTTGGTGGCAATGGCCATATAGAAAATGAAATACAAGGTACTAGAGGACCTAATTCTGAAAGTGAAGTATGGATTAATATGTAAAATCCCTGTACAAGGAAAATTATGAGTCCTAGAGTGTGCTGCACTGTCTTCTGTCAAACACAATTTTATATTCTGCAGGTGGTACCAAATCAGGAAGTAGGGAGACTTCCAAGGAAGACTCTTCTGGACATTCAGGATTTGGTTTTGGGACTTTAGGTCTAAAGGAATTTGGAAGCAGTGGATCTGCTGGAAGCGACCTGAGAAGCATTGGATCTGATGCTGGGGCCTCAGGTGGTAGGATTTTGGATCATGTTCTGGTGATGTGTCAATTGGTTTCTAGATAACGTGACTAATTTTAGTAATGTGGAATTTGTCTGATAGTTGGAGAGCGGTGGTCTTTTGATATGCCATTCAGAGGAAGACATGGTGAAGCTCAGCTTGGTTCTGGTGGCAGCATCCTTAGTGAACACG
>PVJH01037274.1:0-18069 GCA_004026705.1 Nesogale talazaci | reverse complement strand
TGTGTGGTGCAGGTTAGGAAGACACACTCACAGGGCCAGAAACACCCCAGGGCTGCTGGGACAACCCGAGGCCTTTGCTTGCTCACTGAGGGACACACAGTCCAGTGCCGGCATGGAAGGGGCAGAACCCCCTGAGCCCATGAGCGTCCCTGCCCTGCTCCCGAGCATATCCCTGGGGAAGACACACACACAAACACACACACACACACACACACACCCTGTCCCCATGGGCTGACCAGTGGGCCTCTGACTCCCGACCCAGCTCTCATGTTGCTCCTGGACATCCAGGTCCCTATGTCCACCTCTCCAAGTGCAGGCGGCCCGGTTCGCTTTCCAACAACCTGCCCCCACCCCCCACCCCAGACCCCGGGTGGGTCTTCCTGCAGCAGCCCGGCCAGTGTTCCCCCCACCCCCTTCCTCCTGCTGGCCGGCAGCTCTGACTTTTGTAGCCCGGAGATAGCTCCCGTCTATTGCAGTGGGCACCTTTCACGGTCGCTGGACTTTGGGGGGAAGCCGCCTGGGGCCTCACCTGCTGTCAGACTTGACCGCCCTCCTGTCCCTCTTGACCACAGCACACGCACAAAGGACGGCTCTCTCTCTCTCCCTCAAAAGGCCTGGCGCTGTGTTGGGGGCACGTACCGCACACATGTGTGATAACAGCCCTCAGTGGGGGGGGGGGGAACAGGTATAGAGGGCCTGCCCTGTCTGAAGAAGACTGTCCCACCTCTTCTCCAGGGCCTCTGTCTCACCTGTCACAGGAGGGCAGCTGGGACAGACTGAGGGTGAGACTCAGGGCACCAGCTCCAGGGTGGGTCTCTCTCTCTCTCTCTCTCTCAATTCTGGGGAAGGTGCTTATCCCCTTCCAACAGCATTCCTTGGAGATGTTGCCCCAGGTCTTGGTGTCATCATCCCCTCTCTGGAGGGTCTGAGAAGGTCTCGGCTTAGGGTCCCTGCGCTCCAATCCCAGCATGTCTTTCTTAGAGGCGGAGAGATCATCCTGTTCCCTGCTCTCTTCTCTCACCTTCTGTCTCCTGTGGGATAAAGGGTGTGGCTCGAGCCAGGTCCTCTTGGAGGGCTGGGCCTCACGGTATCGCTGCCACGCACACACACCCCGCCCATCCCCCCGTCCAGCCTGGTGGAAACAGGGCAGAGTGTACATCACAAAATGGACACAAACCGAGGGTCACGTCGGTGCACGTTTGGGAGACACGGTTCCGCCCACGACGCTTGGACCTCGGCGCTCCCCCAGCACATGCGTCCTTCCCGCTTGTCAGATGCTGCACCTTCGCCTCGTCCCCCAAGTTCAAAATCAGCTCCGAGTGTAAGGTGACCGCTCCTGAAGTATCCACACCGAAGATGGATCCGAGGCACGCAGATGCCATCCGTGGACACCTGGCCCTGCACCTGGGAGACCCAGCTGCCTCCGGGATCTCTTTCTCCAGAGGACGGGGGGCTGGTGGATGCAGGACAGACGTTTCCCTGCAGAGAGGAGACTGCAGGGAGAGAAAGAAAGACGGTCCCCAAGGGAGTCCCACACTCAGCAGGAAAGACTGCATCAGTTCTCCCACGTCGTGAGAGTCAGCCCGGAGCCCACAGGGCAAGGACCGTGCCCAGCAGACTCAGGCGTTGCATGTGGGAAGGAGGCTCCTGGACCCAGGCTTCAGCCTTCATCTGTGAGTCCGTCGGGGCAGCCTCCTGGTGCCCTCAGCTGGAGGTGGCCCGGCAGTTCTCAACTCTGCCTGTGCAGCCCAGGAGGCCCCGCCATCCTGCACCGCCTTGGCACAGCAGCCCTGTCCCCCCAGCTCTGAGCAGCGGCCTGGCACACCTTGATGGAAACTCACTGCCTGGACACAAGCTGGTCAAAGGGTGATGCTTGGAGGGGCCGGGGGCTGGGAGCCAGCCTCTGACACCCAGCGGGCCCTGCTGCCCCAGCTGCTTCAGACCTGCGTGCTCTTCTCCATGCTGCTCCGGAAAAGGTCTTTGCTTCCCTGAAGGACGAGAGACACAGCTCCTCGTTTCCTTCCCTGCCTTCCTCCTGGGTCTTTTCCCGGCCCCCCTCCCTCGATACTGACGGGTTTCCACTGTGGCCGTTGGTTAGATCCGTCCATCCACCCATCTGTCCGTCACAAGGGTCATTTCTCTAGCACCCATGTCCTTGCGGAACATTCCAGCACTCGGGTCCTGAGTGCAAAGTTTTCCCATTCCATCACTTCTGTTTTCATCTTGCACCCCGCACTCCGAAGCCCCCTCTCTCTCCACTCCCGGGTTGCTGTGCGGGCAAGCAGGCCCCAGGCCCCTTTAGGACAGTGCTGAGAATCTCCCGCAGCCGGGGTCCAAGACCTCCTATCAACTGTCCAGACAAGCTCCCCACCATCCCTCAAGTGCCTTCTCCTGAAGCACGTCCGCATCCACATATCATCGGCAGCATTCTCTCGACAGCACTGTGCCCCTTCTCTGAGATGGCAAGGTAGTCCCTCCCGCGCTCCCCACTCCCTCCAAGCTCTCACTGGACCTGCCTCTGGCACTCACAGCTCTGCCAGGGTCTCTTGGAGCGATCTAAACTTTCACCCTCAGATGCCGCTCACGATCGGAGTGTGCCTCCAGCCCCCACCCGCGGCCCGCCTCCAAACTGCCCCCACGTGGTAGGCATTTGTCAGAGCGGCACCCCACTCTTGGTACCAAATCTGTTCTTCGTTCTCTGAGCACAGAAGCACCACAAATGGGTAGCTTCGACAAGCCCAACGTCGTCTTCTCTTAACGTCGGAGGCAGATAGAAGTCTCCGTTCAGAGCACCCCCTCGGGGGAAGGCTTTCGGATGCGTCAGCCCCAGAGGCAGAACCTTGTCTACATCCTGGAGAGCAGCCCAGGTCTTGGCATCCTCTTTCCCTGGGTCCAGGGTAGTCTCAGGGCAGGCGGCCTGCATGTGGGCCCAAAGAGCCCATGCCACTCCTTGCTCTTCTTCTTGGTGTGAGTCAGGCCCCCTTCTTCCCAGCTGCTTCTCTCGTGTATTTTATCTCCTATATTCCGGTCAGGACGGGGCTCTCGTAAAACGCAGAGACTCAAGATACAACTCTCCCTCATCCCGCCTCATACCCGCGTACGAAGGTTAGGACGTAAAAAGCAAGATAGGACACAGCTCACAGAACGGAAGACCACCCCACTGTACTGAAGATGGGAAACAGTGGCCTAGCTACCGTTTTGGGGGTTGGGTGAAGCAGGTGTCACAGTCCAGCGAAGGACGCTGCCCTGGGAGTATTCACCAGGGGCAGGCAGGTGGAACGCAGACCCCAAGAGCAGCCGGGGGAGGGCTGACTCCAGGCCACATGCGAGCAGAGCATGGATGCTGCTGGGTTCTCCGGGACCTGGTCCTGCGTCCGTGCCGGCTGGCGGGCCATCCTGCCATCTCCTTCCATCCTCAGCGCTCAGGACCCACGTGGATGTTTGGAACGCTGGCTGAGGGACAACCCCTCGGGCATAGCCTTTGGCTTCCCACCCACAGTGGCCCTGAGTTCACATCCCCCACTCCTTCTGAGCCTTGGGTAGAGAGAACCCCCCAAGGCCCCATGCCTTGGAAGCATGGGGGCCGCAAGGGGAGGGGGGACATTACCTGCGGCTGGCTGCCCTTGCTGAGGCTCCGACTGGACACCGGAAGGACAAGCCAAGACAAAGGGCCTCTTTGCCCAAAGGCTCAAGGGAGCAGAGTCCCAGGGAGAAGTGAGAACTGCTGCAGGACAGGGGGAGGGGGCACCTCTGCCGGCCTGTGTTAGGAGCAGGTGAACTTGCCCCCATGGTCAGCCCAGCTGCTGAGAAGGCGGGTTTGGCAGGGAGAGGGTGGCGAGGCCATTGCTGTGAACTCCTCACGTCCTTCCTAGAGACAGTGCAGTGTCAATGGAGCCCTGTCCAGAACCGGGAAGGGGGGGGCGGGGGCGCTGGCCTCGGGCTGTGTCCCACTAGCACCCAGGACGCTGACACTCACCACGCAGCCACCAGGCAGCCCTGTGGCTTTCCCATGGCAGTGGCCGTCTTGAGTCTCTGCCTCCTCCTCGTTTGTAAAGTGCAGGTGGAGAGAGTCCCCGTCCCTGGGCTGGTGGAGGCTCAGAGCGGCCAGTCACCCCTCAGGGCCAGCACGATTTCTGCAAAGAACCATGTGGTAGTGGGCACGGATGGGTGAGGGGCAGACGGACAGGGGATCAGTGATGCCAGAGAGATAATAGATACGTTAGGAAAACAGATGAAAACTATACACAGGAAGGGAGGGAGGGAGGGAGGAAAGTTGAATCAGTAATAGATAAATCAATAGACACATAGATGAGAGAAGGATGGATAGTTGGCCGATTTGTAATAGATAGGTGATAGCTGAATAGATAGACGATGGATAAATATGATGGATGAATAACTGGATCCGTGATAGAACAGATACGCAAATAGCTAGCTAGATGGATGATTGGTAATAGGTAGATAGATGGTAGCTGGAGAGAATATAGATGAATAGATACATAAATGATAGATAGACAGATGGCTGAGAGGTACCGGGTAGAGTTTAAGAAGCATGCAGCCATCAAGTCAATTCTGACGTGACTCAGGAACATTATAGAAGGTTCTGAGACGATACATGGTTCTGGGTTCCCATCGCTTCTTCCTTCTCCTAAGGAGCGGCCGGTGTGTTTGAACCCTGAGTTTCTGCTTCCTAACCCTAACCCAAAGTACCACCAGGGCTCAGTAGATGGACGAGTGAATGGGTGGATAGATAGTTGGCGGACATAAATGTTAAACTACAGATCATAGATAGACACATAGAGGGCAGGTGGAAGGTGGGTAATAAGTGATAGAGACGGACTAACAGACAGACAGACAGACAAATAGACCGTAGGCAGAATCTGGTAAGAGGTGTGGAAGCAAGTAGAATCTATGCAGGCTCAGAGCGGCCCCAGAGGGCAGGGCAGAGCAGCCCCGGTGGGTTTCCCAGCCCGTCCCTCTTGATGGGCTCAGAAAGCTCATCTTTCTGTCCCAGGTCTGCAGGTGGAAGACAGGTGAGCACAAGATGGGCAGGTGGGCAGGTCAGAGAGGTAGATCACAGGAAAGGGGGTCGGTCGGCAGATGATAGAGAAACCGCAGGGCAGCGGTCACGCACTGGTCAGGCACCAACGGCAGCCCCTTGGGAGAAAAGCTGGGTTCTCTAGTGGCGCAAACAGTTACAGTCTCAGAAACCCACGGGGGCCGCTGAGTCGGCACTGACTCCAGGAAGGTGAACTTGAGTTTTCTGAGGTGGAATAGAGGTCCCTGATAGAGACTGAACTCTGCCACTCAGGCCGGTGTCTTCTGGGGGCCAGTGACTGGGCATCACTGCCCCCAAGTGGCCTTTCCCCAGCCAGGTCCGGGCCACGGGCGGTGGAAATGCCAGGTCCATGGGGCTCACGAGGCGGGTCTGAGCAGCCCCAAAGGCAATGCCCCACCAGCAGGCCAAGAGCCCCACACCTCGCACCTCCACCCGCCCTGTGGCTTGGGACAGCTGAGTTTGGGTGGGTGGGGGTCACCCTGTTATCTTGACCAGCACCTCTGATGCTGACAGCGCCCTTCGCCTCTGCTGCTCAAGGCCAGGGAACGGGGCCCTGGCTCCACGACCAACCAAGCAGGAGAGGACTGCCACGCACCAGAAAGCTGAACCCAACTCCCCAGTGTGACTTCCAGCCAGGGCCAGTGTCTCAGTTTGGGGTCTCAGGGTTGGGCCCGGACACCAAGCCCCTGACCCTGGAGGTGTCTGGAAGGGCCGGGTGGGCAAAGACCTGGGGCAAGAGCGTGGAGAAAGCCAGTGTGGACTGGCGGCTTCCTGTGGGGTGGAGTTGGAGGGGTCAGTGGGGAGAGTCCAGGCGGAGGGGCAGCGAGGCCTGGTCGCGGGGCTCCGAGCTCACCCAAAGGGATTGGTGTTCTTGGAAGGGGGTAGGGTGGTCAGGGCGCCTGCTTCCTGACAGGTCAGGCTCTCTTGTTGATCGCCTCTGTCTACCCGTCTCCTCAGCCCAAGAACGCAGCTCAACTGGCCCCCAAGCACCCCAGCCCGGGGCGTCCGAGGCCATAGCTTTGTAGACCTGCAGGGTCGTGGGGCCCTGGGAACAGGCTAGAGGGCAGCAAGTGTGGTTTTCCAACCTTTGCGGAACCAGCAGAGTCTCTCTCTCTCTCTCTCTCTCTCTCTCTCTCTCTCTCTCTCTCTTTCTCTGACCTCTTTACCACCGCACCCCCAAGGCGCCCCATGAAGACAGTTGTGGGGGTGCCACAGGTCGAGGCCACAGGTCGACTCTGACCCATGGCACCTCCCCCTCCATATGGCAGGATGAGACTCCACCCCATCCCCCCCACCCCCTTCCTGGACTCCACGTGGGGCCCTTCCCCTCTCAGCTCAGGTCTGCTCACCGAGAGCAGGGATGTGGTCGGCGGCTCTGAGCTCAGTTTGAGTTGCTGGGATGGTGGCTCCTGTCTTGGGTCCCAGAAGCACTGGGAGGGCCTGCCCCTGCCCCTTGGCTCCTGCAGCCAGGCTCCAGTGTGCCTGGGGGTGGCGGGGCCCCATCCCCACCCTGAGGAAGGAAGCTGCTTCATTCCGAGTATTTACTGTAATGCCCTCAGGGCCGGAGTCGGCGTGAGTGCCCAGCTTGGGGAAGCTCTCCCAGGCTTTCAGGAGACAAGCCCAGGCCAGGAGGACAAGCAGCAGCCAGCCACAAACTCAGGGTCCAGCTCTGGGTCCCTAGACAGACCCTGGGACCCCAAGGCCGCACCGGCCTCGGGCTCCTGGGCGGGGCCTCCATGGGAGCAGAGTCCAGGAGTGTCTGAGTGTCCCATGAGGGTGCCTGTCGGCGCCTAGCTCTGCAAGCAGCCTCTTCCTGAGCACTCTGGGCAAAGCGGCCTGCTGGGAGCCGGCCAGGCCACGTGACCAGGGACGCTGCCCATGTGGAATGAGCCAGGATTCTGCCACGCTCTCCTCCTGGAGCGCCGCCAGGTCCTGTCGCCTGAGGCCTCAGGCACAGTCAGTCTGGACTGAGAACCCAAAATAATTCCTGGCTTACCATGGCCCCAGGGAAGAGCCCACGGCCAGGCTTCAAGGCCAGGCTGCATGCCCGCCACCCAGCCCCCAGGCCACCAGCCTCAGCTCCTGAGCTCCCTGCAGTGGCCCCCGCACCAGGCTGCCCGGGGCAGGAAGAGGATGGCCTGCTGCCAGTGGTGCTGCGTCCAGAGCCCAGGGCATTTGAAGCTGGGGAGTGCCTGGATGGGAGGTGGACCCCAATCCCTCAGGGCCTTCTCCCTGGCAAGTCCTTTGCTGAGCCACCTCCGAGCTCCGCATCATAACCAGGCGAGAGAGGGATGGGAGGAGTGTGTGTGTGTGTGTGTGTGTGTGTGTGTGTGTCGGGGGGTGGGGGGAATGATGAGATGCGCTGAGAGCACTTGGTGGACTTGGGGTGCTCCGAGGTGCTGGCAGTGCCCAGCGAGGATGGGACGGGCTTGCACAGGTGCTGAGCTCATTGCACAGTGTCCGTGCAGCTCCTGGGTGCTCCAGGGATGCTTGCCAATGCTCGGAAGTCCTGGGCACTGTGGGACAGCTGCCCGCACAACAACCCAGCCTCTGATGTGTCCGAGGGTCTAGGAGACTCACTGCATGCCAGTCCTGGTGTCAGAGGTGCACCCTGATGCCCTGTGGTGGGTGTCCCTGTCCCTGTCCCCCAGCCCTGCCTTATGGCTCAGGTGTGGAATGTGGTGCCTGAATCTACAGTTAGTGTCTGTGGCCCAGGGGTCCAGACCCTCAGAGTTCTCCAGTGATCACCTTCCATCTCCTCCTCCCCCTCCTCTGGGGCCGGGGTCAAGGCCATCGACAGTGGACACTTGTTAAGATCAGTAGTCCTGTACATGGAAGGACGACTCATGCACTCAATCATCCAGTCACCTTCTGTCCACCCATTCACCAATTCACCCACCAGTCCATCCATCCAGCCATCTATCCACTCATCCATCCATCCACCCACCTATCTACTCACCAATCCACCCACCTACCACTCACCCATCTATCCACACACCCACACATCTACCCCTCCATCCACCCATTCACCCACCCACCCATCTACCCACCTACCACTCATCCATCTTTCTACCTACCCACACACCTACCCCTCCATCCACCCACCCATCTATCCATCCACCCACATGTCTACCCACCTATCCACCCACCTACCACTCATCCATCTATCCACACACCCACACACCTACCCCTCCACCCACCCATTCACCCACCCATCTACCCACCAATCCATCCACACATCCACCCACCATTTATCCACTCATTCATCTACCCATCCATCTACCCATTCACCCACCCACCCATTTATCCACCAATCTATCCCCTACTGCTCACCCATCTATCCACACACCTTCCCATCCAACCACCCACCTATCTGTTCACCCATCCATCATCTGCACACTCACTATTGGAAACATTTGTGTGCACCATGTCCCTGGGCTGAATTGGAGGGGGGGCAGGGTGGAGGCACCTGTGAGAGTGGGTGAACAAACAGGGGTGGGCTTAAGGAGGACAGGCACTGCCGGGCAGTGACAGATCCGGTGGGGTCTGGCCAGGGTAGCCCCTGCTTCCCCTTTGCCCCAGATGTACCCTCAGGCCCCCACCCTGAGTCCCTCCAAAGCCCTGGGTTCTGTCGAGGAAAGACTTCTTCCTGAGGGTCCAGGACACTGCCCGTGACCCAGGGGAGCCCAGCTCATTCTTCCCCTGCTCCCCGCCTCCGCACACAGTCTGAGCTTGATCAGAGGACAGGAGGCAGGGGGTGCCTGTGTTTCTCAGGACTGGGCACCCCCACTCCTGAGGGCCTGGGCACACGGGCACACACATGGGCACATGGGTACACAGCAGCAGGGATGGGGTGGGCCGCACACATTCAGGAGGTGTACACAGGGCAGGGCCGCCTGCCCCCAGGGTCTGTCCCTGCAGGTGCCCCCACCTCCAGCTGTAGTGTCAGGGGCAGCCCTGGGTCTGCAACACTCCACAGTTGCCCTCAGTGGTGGGGCAATGGGGAGCAAGGGTGTGTGTATGTGTGTGTGTGTGTGTGTGTGTGTGTGTGTGTACGCTGACCTGGAGTCCCATGGCTGAACTCAGCCATGCATGGTTGGTGCCACCTGAGCCCACCTCCCTGCCAAACCTCGATCTGGGAAGGGAGGGCTGCTCTGGACACACCCTGGTCCTGGTCACTCTAATACCCCCTGACCGGCCAGTGCCCCAATGGCCCCAACTATGAGATTCTGAGTCTTGTAGTGAGTTCCTTTGGGGGGACTCCCCTGGCTGACCACTGCAGATACTCCCATGCCCCTCCCCCATACCCACGCCATCTCCATGGTCACCCCCACCCTGGCACCTCTCCCCTCACCCCGTCCCCACCTCACTCACCCACTGTGGTCACCCTCACCCCCACCCCACCCCCCCCCACACACCCTGTGCACCTTCTTCCAGCCTGCGGCAAGCTGACAGGCATCAGTGACCCAGTGACCATCAAGACCTCCGGCTCTCGGTTTGGGTCCTGGATGACGGATCCTCTGGCCCCTGAAGGTGACAACAGGGTAAGTATCCTCAGGCACCCCCACCCGTGCCTCCCAGGTGTTTGGTTTGGGGAGTCGCTGGGGGAGGGGTCACCCCCTCGGAGGCTCTGTGGGCACTGCCAGAGAAGGACCTTCCCTCTGGGTGGGGAACCCAGGAGGGGCCGTTGCTGGCCTAAGCTGGGGTGGACTGAGTGGACTGGACTGGGCTAGCTGACGCCAGCTGAGTGGGCAGCCGGGCTGGGCATGCCACAGAGAAGGAGCAGGGGACTAGCCCTCCCACGCCCCTTCTGCTGGGCTCTCTCGGAGTCCGCAGAAAGCTGAGAGCCCGCCAGAGGTCCCTGCTGACAACAGAGAGCTGCTTCTCCTTGGGGGACTCAGGGACACTGTCCCTACTGGCCTTTCGCCAGAGCAAGCATCTCCGTCTGCCTCTCTGCCTGCCACCCACCCCCCGACTCACATATAGCAATTGCTTTATATAGCTGGTGAGTGCACATTCAGAAAGCATCCCAACCCAGCACTGCCAGGCCAAGTCCAACATGAGCCCATCTGTCCGACACCGATCCACAAAGTCCTTCTCCATCAAGACACAGGCAATGAGCCTGGCCAGCTGAAGCTGGACACTGGCTGAGACAGCCACACCCTGATCCGACCCTCAGAGAGCAAGAGACCCCAGAATTAGGAAGGCGAGGCTCACCAAGCCATTATCTCTCCACCCTTCAGTTAACCCCACATGTGTTCATGGGCAAGGTGGCACCACAACCTGAACTATCTCAGCCTTGCTGGTACCTTAGCAACCTCGGCCCGCTTCCTCCCCCCTCCCTCGGACTGGAGGATGGGTCCAGAGCTGCCCGCCGCCTGGGCCCAGGCGTCCGTCAGTGTGCAGGGGGGACAGGACAGCCTGCTCGGGACCCAGCGGGGCCAATGCCAGCCCCCCACCCCATGAGGCAGAATGTGACTGCTCCGTCAGGCTTCCTGGGACCCCCAGGCCTTTCTTCCTCTGTCAAGCTTACAGAGCTCTGGGCTAGCAGTGCTCGCAAATCACCTCCATGCACCACACCAAGCCCAGCATGCTGCCATCGAGTGGCCGCCCACTCCCCGTGGGTCTCCGACACTGGCTTTCCTCAAGGGAGTAGACAGCCTCGTCTTTCTCCCACAGCATGGGTAGTGGTTTCAAACAGCTGACCTTGGCAGGTAGCAGCCCAACGATGACAGGTAAATGGTGTCAGAGCCACCCAGACACAAGGACACTGCCACAGGTGGACAGGAATGTGCCTGACTTGGACTAGGTCGCCAGGATGCGGGGTGTGGGGGCGCCTCACATACAGACCCACCGTCCCTCTTCTGCTGGATGGGGACACTGGCAACACTCCCGTTCCCTGCCAACCTCTGGGCCTCCAACTCAGTCCCCATCCCTGCCTCTCCCCACCCCCTGACGTCAGAGATGTGACATGTGACAGATGCTGGCTATGCGGAAGCCAAGACCGGATTCGGTGCCCAAGCCATCAAGCCAAGGCCCTTTAAATAGCATCGCCTGGGGCTCTGCCCTCACGCGTTGGGCAGGGGAGGGGGGCTGCACGAGCTGGCCCCCCTCGGCCCAGAGCAGATGGACGTGGCGGGCACACCGAGGAGAAGGTCAGGCTCTCAGGCCGGCTCAGCCAGGTGGCCACGTAGCCCGGTCAAGGTGTGGGCGGCGGTGCTGGGAGTTCCGCTCAGAGAAGCCCCTGCTGGAGACTCGTGTTTGGGAGCTGGAGCAGGGCCATGTTCCTGGGCCAAGCAGAGATGGCCAGCAGATCCCCCAGGGACAGGAGAGCTGTCCTGGCAGGTCCTGGCCACCGGTCCCAAGGCAGGCAGGTCCAGGAGCAGAAGGGCCCCGGACAGCTTCTGAAAAGGAGACCGTTTAGGGGAGTGCTCTTCTCTGGCGCCCCCAAGACTGTTTTGCAGAATTAATGTGGGAGGGACCAGCAGGTAGGAGGAGGGCAGGCCCTCCTGAGTGGTACTGGATCAAGATGACCAGCGTGCATCCCCTCCCCCTTGCCCCCTTAGGATAAAGTGACCAGACGTCTGTTTTTAAACAATATTTCCCACATCACGTGGCGTTTTTTAAAAAGTCCTGATTTTTGGAAAGAATGCATGACAAGCTAGGGAATGGTGGGACATCAGGAAGGGAATATACTCCCCTACCCGCCACCCCCTCTCCCCTCCGTTAATGCTATCTCACTTTACCTTAGGAACCCTGGGCTCCGCTCACAAAGAGCCCGCACACTGCATGGCCCCCTGCTCGCTCCACCCATCCCCGCTCCATCCCCATTGGTGAAACTGATCGGGCGTGGATGCCTTGGGGGTTTGAGTGGGAGCTTCTGGCCCCGGGCAGGTTGGAGGAGTCAGGACTCCTTGTAGCTACAGCCTGGCTCCAGGGGATGGCCACCCCCTCCGAAACTGGCAGTTGAAGGTGCAGCCCCCTCTGCCCCTCCAGCCAGGCTGAAAGGTGGCACCTGCAGTTTCCCCCCTTCCCCAACCTCCCCAGCAGAGCAAACTGTGAGTCCTGCATCCGCGTGTTTGAAAGACCGTCCTCATGCAGTCCTGGGTACAGGAAGGGACCCTGGGAACCAGCGCTCAGCGCTCACGCCAATGGTTCTGCATCGACAGCCAGGCCTTGTCTCCGCGGCTCCCGGAGCCGCTACCTCTCAGCCAGAGCGATGGGTGCAGACACAGCCGCTGCCCAACCACGTGCATGGCACTCCCAATTGCTTCCCGACTGGTGGACAGTGACGAAAGCGCTCTGTAAAACGGATGGGCAGTTCACGCCCCCACCCCAAGGGGTACTTATGTGACAGTCGGCTGCACCTGTGCCCTGCATCAGGCATCAGGTGTGACGCCACTGTTCCCGTAACCCTGGCGGTGCCACGCCCCCTCGCCGCGCCACGCCCCTAGCGGCGCCACGCCCCCCTCGCCGCGCCACGCCCTCGGCCCTCCAAAGCCTCTGACCACACCCCTTGCTACCCCGCCCCTCCTTCCCCATGCATCCTTCCCCACCCTGCATCCACCTTGGGGGCCATCTCCCTGGCGGAAGCTCGGTGGGTTTGCAGGGAGGGCGCACTGGCGCCCCGTCTTTAGGGGCCTCCAACTCCCGGGGACCTGGGGGCGCCCCTGACCGTCTGCTCTTCCCGCAGGTCTGGTACATGGACGGCTACCACAACAACCGCTTCGTCCGCGAGTACCGCTCCATGGCGGACTTCATGAACACGGACAATTTCACGTCGCACCGCCTGCCGCACCCGTGGTCGGGCACGGGCCAGGTGGTCTACAACGGATCCATCTACTTCAACAAGTTCCAGAGCCACATCGTCATCAGGTTCGACCTGAAGACCGAGAGCATCCTGAAGACGCGCAGCCTGGACTACGCGGGCTACAACAACATGTACCACTACGCCTGGGGCGGCCACTCGGACATCGACCTCATGGTGGACGAGAACGGGCTGTGGGCCGTCTACGCCACCAACCAGAACGCGGGCAACATCGTCATCAGCAAGCTGGACCCCATCTCCCTGCAGGTGCTGCAGAGCTGGAACACCAGCTACCCCAAGCGCAGCGCCGGCGAAGCCTTCGTCATCTGCGGGACCCTCTACGTCACCAACGGCTACTCGGGCGGCACCAAGGTGCACTATGCTTACCAGACCAACGCGTCCACCTACGAGTACATCGACATCCCCTTCCAGAACAAGTACTCCCACATCTCCATGCTGGACTACAATCCCAAGGACCGCGCCCTCTACGCCTGGAACAATGGCCACCAGATCCTCTACAACGTCACCCTCTTCCACGTCATCCGGTCTGACGAGCTGTAGCCCCCATGCCCCCCCACAACGCCTGCCCGGAGCCCGGGGCTCCGAGCTCTGCCCCCGTCCCCCTCCCAGGACACTGCTGCCAAAACACCAGGGCTGAGCTCACAAAACCGTCAGCCGTGTGGACCGGGCCGTGCGCCGTGTGATGGCGTGGACCTCCGTGCCCACCCGCCCTCACCTCCCACCGTCCCCCCCTCCCATATTCAAGCCGGCCGCAGACTCGGGAAGGAACCCCTGTGTTTGCAGCTGGAACTGCAGTCCAGGTTTCGCCGGTCGCCACTCCCCCCCCCCCGCCCCCGCCCCTGCCCCCTCACTCCATCACATATGAAAGAGGCCAGGCTCTGACCGTTGGCCTGTGCCCACGGAGGGCAGCCCATTGTTAGGCTCGCATGGACTTTGTGCCGTGGGGTGGGCCGGCCGGCCGCCGAGACAGATGGCCCGGTGATCCATGGGGGGGCTGGGGCCGCGGCAGGGGCCGCCCGGGTCCGTGTTGGCTGACGTGACTCACCCCCTGTGGCCCCCCTCGTTTCTTGGTGTGTGTTGTTGTCTCTTAGATGAACTGTGCAGAGAGCCCTAGTAGCTCTGGGCCACGTCGCCCTGGCCGGCACTCAGCGGGCCGGGGTGTGCGGTGCCTGCGTTGTTTGCACTTGCGTAGCGTGTAGCCGTGTTGTGCAGTGTCGTCCCTGTCCCTCCAGCTGGTGACTCTGTGTGTTCAGTTTATGCAATGACCGTCGTACATGCAATGCCGTAGTTTGGGTCCATAGCAAGGGTGGTTTTGTTCCTTCAGAGAAGAGATGAAGAGAAGTTCGTCGTGCCAGGTCTGACGGAGACTGACGGGCTTCCGGTCCGTGCGCCTCGTCCGTCCTGGCACACGCAGCGAGTGTGCCCGCCGTGGCTGTGAAGGGCGTCTCTGGAGACCTGGGTTTCCGCTGGGGGACGGGTGTTCCTGAGGTGCCACAGCGGGAGGACAGGACACTTTTCAAGTAGAAAACAAAACTGCAACAGAAGGAGGCTGTGTACTGTCCAGTTATCTAAGGAACAATAAAGGGATTAGGAGATGTTTGGTGTCCCCTTGTCTTCTCTGCGGTAAGGTGGGGGTGGGGGGGTATGAAAGACTGGCCGCCATCAGGTCCTTGCAGACAGCACCCAGGACCTGGGTGGCCCTCCGCTGGGAACTTGCAGGGGTTCCTGGCCCCTTGTGTCACTGCCCCCACAAAGTTGGGGCCGCCACTCAGCTAGTGGTCTCCTTCCCCCCGTGCAGCTGGTCACACAGGACTGCAGTCGGAGAGCACGGAGGTCTGTGTCCCTCTGAGGCCCCTCAGAGGAAGAGCCTGGTAGGTGAGCTCCTGAAAGCAGAGCCCCAAAGACCCTGGGGCATGTGGGGCTGGCCTGAGGGCTGGGGGTTGACCCGTGAACCCAGGGTGCTATCAGACCCAAAGCCCCATCCCCTCCATCTCTGCCACAGTCACACAGCGGGCATGCAGCTGGAAGGGCATGGCACCGCTAGCAGAGACACCTGCACACGCCTCCTCTCCCCACCCAGTTCCCTGAGGATCCCAGGTGTCCTGCTGGGCAGCCCTGAGCCTGTCACATCTCACAGGGTCCAGAACCAGTCCCAGGGAGTGGCCACTGTGGACAGGCAGTGCAGACCAGGGTGTGGGTGACCCCCACTCAGGGCAGGGTGGGTAGGGATATGCCAGGTGTTGACTCAAAAGGCCTGTCTGATCCCAGGCCTGCAGTCTGGTCCCCTCCCATCCTTTGGCCACACACTGGCAATGCCCACAACTGCAGGGGTGCAGGGGTGGGCTGGCGCCCATCAGGAGCCTCCCAGACCCCCCACCTATTGCCTGGCACAGCCCATGTTGGCCCATGGCCTGCTGTGCCCACACAGACCTCTCTGGGCAGGTCTTACCACCAAGGCCACCTGGACCAGGGGTGCCCTCCCATGCCCTGCTCCAACCTCAGCCCAGAGCTCAGCACCAAAGTCCAGGGTGGTCCCCAGCCCCATCTTTCAGGGAGATCCAGAGGTTTGTTCTTGCCACCATCACGCCCCCTGCTGACCCTTCCTCCCCTGGTGATAGTCACCCTGACCACCACGCTGTGGCCGCTGCTGTGGAGCTGGCCCTGGGCACCACAAGCCCTCAGAGGAGGAGACCATGCCGCTCCCTGCTGCACCATCCCCACCACTTGTGCTGGGTCCCAGCGCTGGTTCGTCCAGGCCGACTAGAGAAACAAATCCAGAAGCACTCCTGCGTGTCAGAAAGGGCGTCACAGACAAGAGCAGTTGTACATTGAGAAAACACCCCAGCCCTGTCCAGATCAAGTCCATATGTCCAATACCAGCCCATGTGTCCAAGACCAAGCTACGAATTCCTGTTCAGGCTCACACAGCACGTGTAATGGTGTCAGATGCCGGGAGATCGCAGGCCAGTACGTGGAGAGTCTTGTGGATCCAGGGGCGGTGGAAGCATCTCGGTGCTGGCGTGGGTGTGCACGTGGCTGCTCAGCTCCACTGCTCTGGCTCCATCAGGGCAGCTCCGTGGGGCTTGTTAGCGGGAATGTGGAGCAGAGAGAGTGTGTCTGGCTGCTGGGGAGCTATTAATCTCCACAGGGCCTCCAGGTGAGGTCATCCAGCTGCGACCTGATTGACAGGCTAACCCCACCCCTTCACTCGTCATAGTCTCAAGGTGACACCCGATGATGTCAGGGCCACCCCCGCCACGGCTCACAGGGGTTTCCTGGGCTGATTTTTGGATGGGGAGCACCAGGTCTTTCTTCCAAGTAAAACCATCTGAAACCGGTTCAGAAGCTGAGCAAGGCAGGCCTCTGAGAAGAGACGGGTGGCAGCTGGGGGTGGGGGGTGGGGGGTGCACCGGCTGGAAATCAAACCCAGGTCTCACACCTGGCAGGCGAGGCCTCCACCACGGCAGACGCTCGGGGGTTTGGGCCGCCTCCCTGGCATCTGTGCCGGGCGGAGTCCTCCAGAGAAGCAGCGTCAGTGTCGTTCGCCGTGTTTGTCCCCGGAAAGAGCGGAGCACCTGGGCCTGGGCTGTGGGGGCTGGCTGCAGCATGGGGTCGGGTGAGAGCTGACGGCGCCTGGCCAGGGTAGCGCCCAAAGGTGGCGAGCAGGAAGCAGAGTGGCCAGCAGGCTGGCGAGGTCGGCAGTCCACCACCACAGCTCCTGGGTGGCAGGAGGCCGGCAAAGCAGCCGGTGCAGGGGCCAGCCCCCTCAACTCTGCTCTGGTCTCTCTCTCATAGAAAAGGCCACCCCCCCCAGGGAGGGGCCACTGGGCTGCAACACAATGGACAGGCTGGGCTTCTTCCAACCCCATCTTCCCAGGCATGTCCAGTAACATCACAGTGTCCAGAAGAAGTGTCTCTCTCAGTCAGACCCCATCTCCATTTTCTTGCTGCGTGATGGCAGCAGCTCCAGGAGGCCCTTGGCCAGGTGTCAGAGCAGGCCCAGGATGGTCTTTATGATTCTATTACCCATAACCCCATGGGGGTCCTTGTTATCCAGACCCCGTCCTGTCCCCGCACACCATGGCTCACCCATTCCTCCTAGTTCCTCACGCCTCTGCATTCTCATGGATGCGCAAAGGATGCGGTGGGGGGTGGGGGGGGCTTCACATGTCGGTCAGCCCCCCCCAAGAAGAAGCCCATCCCCTGTGTTGCCCTCTGTGCTGTGCCAGCTCCTTCCTCTGTGTCACCTGCACGCGGGGCCCCAAGGAGGGGGGCTAGGTTGCCCGTGGGTGAGTGCTGATGGTGAAGGCCTTTTGTTCTGAGATGTTTGCAAAGGACCATGGAGGGTGGGGTACAAGATCCGTCCTCCCTGTGGGGCACGGGACTGACGGGAGATAGGGGTCCAGCTGTGGAGACCAGAGCCCAATGCCCATGCTGAGGAGACCCCTGACTCCTTGCTCCCGTGACAGCCGTGGGGCCAGGACCAACGGACAGGGATCGTTCCATCATCACGGGCCATGGTAGTGGACCCATCCCTTTGAAATCTCCTCCCCGGCAACTACTAAAAAATGGATGTGCCAATAGCGCTCTGAGGAGCCTCGGGAGATGAAGGAACGTGCCGATGGGCAGAGATGGGGCTGCCTGGCCGGCGGAGCGAGTAAGGGGAAATATTCCTCCAGGATATTAAAATATGCAAGAAAAATGGCCCCATCCAGAGAGCAAATAAAACAACCAGGCCACCACTAAATCTCCCAGATTCCAATAACTGAGTAGATTGGCTGCTGGCAGAACATCTGTGGGTGAATGCTGCTTTTTTTTTATTAAAAGTTTGGCCCAGAATCAATGTTGGGAGGTTGTCTGGGGTTCTCAGAAGTAAGCTCTATGTTCTCTCTCTCTCTCTCTCTCTCTCTCATCTATTATCCATATACCCATCATCTGTCCATCTGTCTATTTATCTATCATCTGTATATAGTTATCTTCTATCCACAGCTATCTACTGCCTATCACCTAGCTTCTTACCTATCATCCATGTATTATCTATTATTTATCAAATGATGCATGTGCCATCTGGGTTAAGCTGAGTTTTCTAGAGAAGCAACACCCAAATTTATATATATATATACACACATAGACATAAGACATTTAAATCAAGAAAGAATCTTACATCAAGGAAATGGCCAGTCCC
>PVJH01037272.1:0-18099 GCA_004026705.1 Nesogale talazaci | reverse complement strand
CCACATCCATCAGACATAGGTCCTGCCCCTTCATTAAGAGTTGAAAAGTTAGGTTCCTTGAAGACCCACGATGTGCCAGGCCAAGCATGAAGGGTGCACACTGGTCTCTGAATTCACCTCCACTCGATTCGAAACCAGGAGAAAGATGGGGCTCTCTGCTCCCATAAACAGTCCCGGTCTCAGAAACTCCCAGAAGCAGTTCAACCGTGTCCTACAGGGTGGCTGTGAGTCCACATCCACTGGATGGCAGTGAGAGAACTCTTCCACTAGGACAAGACAGATCTCCAGTACAGGTACCGAGCACCATCTGAGTCCTCAGGAGGGCCGTGGCTCCATTTCAAGGTCATGTCCTGGAATTCTGAGACGAGGGCTTTTGCGCTGAAGGTTTCACGGTGATCATTTCAGCAGAGAGGCAGAAAGACTAGCGGGTGTCAAGGTCCTGAGACAGAGGGAGCTGGATGGGTGAGGGTGCTGGGGGAATCTGGCCCAGAAAGGGGAGCAAGAAGGGGCCAGAAAGAGATAGTCTAAGCACCAAGCGGGGGTCCTGGCATGGCTTTAAGTGTTTTTTCAGTATGATGAGAAGAAGTAAAAGATTTTAAGAGATGTGCTCGTAGGATTCGGATGTCCTTCACACAGATCAGTATGTACGGCATCTGGACCACCAGGATAGCAGACCGGAGGCAGAGAGACCACTTAGAACAATTGCTTTTGTCAGGGTAAGGGATGAGCCCAACATCCATTGGGGCTGTCACCGTGCACAGGCAAGACACAATTGCATCAGGGATAGACTTTATGATAAAGTGGGCAGGATGTCTGATGAGGCCAAATGGCTTCTATGGGAAGGTGGGACCCCAGCTCCCTTTAAAGTCTGTGACTTGAGCTGATGTGCAGCTGGCAGCCCCATTTATTTAGGAAAGGGCTAGGAGTGGGGAGCAGATTTGGAGAGGAAAATCAATAGGTCTGTTAAAAAGGTGTCCCACGGGAGGTGTGCATCAGACAGCCAAGGAGAGATGTCAGGTGTGCGATCGGAACTTAAGGAAGACAGAAGACAGAAGAAGCCAGGTGAGGACACTGGAGCAGGTACGTGCAGGGTGGCTTACAGACACACTGCACAGATTGAAATGCAACCCATTCTGTCAAGCATCTGCCATATGTCAGCCATCAGACTTCACATGCCATGGCACTCACACTGCAAAGAAGATGTGATTTGTAGAAGGAGGCAGGGCTCCAGGTGACAGCAAGGTGGTCTTAGCATGGTGTCCACCACCCAGTTCTACTGCTTCCTGCTCTCTAAGGAACTTGAACAAGTTCCTGAACCTCTCTGGGATGTTGTTTCCATGCCTGGAAACTGGAACTGCTGATTTAAATTTGATGGGCAATCAAAACACTCATCCATGTAAATCTCAAATGACAGCAGATGATAATAATTACTGGACAAAAAATAAAAATAAAAGGCAGCATCGTTTGCATGGCTTATGATAGTTCCACGTACTTTGGCCCTGTGATCAGGAGAGGCCAGTCCCTGAAGAAAGGTATGGTGCTTGTTTATGTGGATGGGAAAAGTGAAAAAGGAGAGTCCTCAATGAGATGGAAAGACACAGTGACTGCAATTCAGGGCTAAACATAGCAACGATCTGGTGGCTGTTGCTGGACCAGGCAGCCATTTGTCTTGTTGTCACAGGGTCACTGTGAGTTGAGGCTGACTCCACGCCCCTGAGCACCAACACTTCATAATGGAGGACATGGCAATTCCAAAGAGAAGACCTTGTTCATTTACAGTCACGTAAGAAGAGGTTAAGAGTCCAGAATTGGTAACAGAGGACTATGCTATCTCCATGTGGTCCCTATCCAATGTCAAGTACAAACTTCAGACATTTTATGCCTGGCAAATGAGCTGGACCATCGGTGTTCGTGGATTTCCAAAGTCCATGGAGAAGGCAGATTTAACCGAGCAAGAAGAGGTAAGTGCTGCTGCCTAGGTCACCAAGGAGCCCTGGTGACGAAGTGGCTAAGCAAGCACTCACCTGCCATACAGAAGTGGGGAGGTTCTCCTCCATGGGAGAGAAGAGCTGGAGATTCCATCCCATAAAGATCTCCATCCAGGAATGCCCATGAGGCAGCTCCATGCTGTTATATGGGATCACTGTGAGTCTGAATCAGCATGATGGCACACAATAATGACCAAGGTGCCAACTACCGTCGTGACTGCCGTCTGACTGCCAAGGTACCAGAAAGGGGCACTGGGAATGTGGAAGGTCTGAGTCTTTTGACTCAAGCAGGGGTCAACAATTTGTCAGAGAGTGTGAAAGAGCTGAAAGGAAGCTTGTGCAAATGAACAGAGTCAAGATGAACGCTCAAAAAAGGTAGGTTTCATCCCACGCAGCCTGGTGGGAAAGACTCCATGAGAGGTGTACTGGGTGCATGATAAAAGTGAAGCCTGGGGAGCTAAGAGACTTTGCCCTCATCTCACAGTTAGTCCCTACACACACTCACGGGATTCCTAGGTAGTTCTTCATCCAAAGACCCACCTCTGCTAGTTCTTATAAAACATTGCATTTTGTATGTGTTAGTCCAGATAGACTAGAGAAACAAACCCATTGACACTCACATATGTGTCCAAGAAAGAGCTTTCTTAGACCATTAGATCGACCAGAGCATATACACAGATAAGAGACATAACAAAGCACAGGGCATCCAGGATAGATAAACCCCTCAAGGCCAACAATGAAAATAGAAATACCAGGAGGATAAGGGGAGGGGGGAGGGGTGGGCAATCGGTCACAAGGATCAACTATAACTCCCTCCCCCCCCAGGAAGATGAACAACAAACAAGTGGGTGAAGGGTGACAGAGGATGATGTAAGATATAATCTACAACTTATCAAGGATTCATGAGGAGGGTGAGAAAGGGGGCTTATGAGAAGCTGATACCAAGGGCTCAAGTTGGAAGAAAATGCTTTGAAAATGATGATGGTAACATTTGTACAAAGGTGCTTGGCACAATGGATCAAGGTATGGATTGTGATAAGAGGTGTAGAAGTCCCTGATAAAAATATTTAATTTTTTAAAAAAAAGCATGGACTTTATATCAAAGAGTAATTGTACATTAAGAAAGTGTCTCAGTCCAGTCCTGATCGAATCCATAAGTCTGACATTAGCCCATATGTCCAATACAAACCTATAAAATCCTCTTCAGACTCACACAACATATGCAATGGTGCTGAATGCAGAAAGATCACATTCCTGTGGGTGGAAAGTCTTGTCAATAGAAATGTCTCACAGGAAGAGCGTGTGTTCCCTGCCTCCCAGGAAGAAGACAGGAATTCCCAGAATTCTCAAGAGAAGGCTATGTCCACACAGAGGCCTCATTGGCTGTGACCTGATTCACAGGCTAGACTCTGGATAACCCTTTGCTCAAGTGGACAGGAGATGATGTCACTGCCACATCGTATTATTTATTCATGAGAATAATGTTCCGCACATTTCCATTTATTTAACAAATACATATCAGCCCCTATTAGTGTCAGACCCAAAGCTGGGGACATAATGATGAATAAAACAGAAGAGCCCTTGCCCCGTCACTGTACAGACCAGCCGGAGAGACAGAAGTGAACCAAGAAAATAAGGAAATTGCTACTCACAAAGGATGTTGTTATATTTAGCCGAGAAAGCCGTGGGGACACAATGATGGCTCGGAGCATCTGTTCAGATTGAATGAGGAAGGACATTCTGAAAGGGGATCTCTTAGATGGCTCTTGAAGTACTGGAGGGAGACAGGTATGCCCAGGGCAGGCAGGGAGAAAATTTCAGAAGGCCAGAGGAAAGGAAACACACCTGAGTATCAAGAGGAGACCAGCCAATGAGGCTAGAGGCTATGAGTGAGAACGACTTTTCCTGCATGCTGCGAAGACCTGCAGAAGAAAGAGATGCAAGGAGATACTCACATAAGCCTGTCTCTCACTTAGACGGCCCATTGTACTGCAGGATGCGCTGCCCACTTGTGCCTCTTTGATGTCTCCGCCCACAAGCCTGAGTGTGAGCCAGGCCAGCACTAAGAAGTTCACTCCTATGAAATAATCAAAGTCTGAGAAGTTGTGCCTCTCCAACAACATAGTCAGTAGTAGAGACAGTGTGACAGTCACCTGATCTGGTGTCAGTTTGAGGATTAAGCGTGGAGGAGAGGAGTTTAGCATGTCAATCTGGAGAGAGCCAATGAGACCTCTGTGTGGGCATGGCCTTTTCAAGAATTCTGGGAAATGTGGCAATTCCTTCTTAGAGGCAGGAGACACTATCTCTCTCAGTACACTTCCTTGGAGTCACTCAACTGACAAGGTTTACTTCCTGGGAGACATTCCTGAGGAGAAGCCACAAGGATCCACCCTGATAGGACCAGAAACCTGGACCTAGAGAAGCCACGTGGAGACCTCTTGCCAGCGCTGAAATGCTTCTACCACCACTGACTCTGCACCCACTGACGTGTGACCTTGGCTTTCAACATCATTGCATGTGTTTCAGGAGTCTGAAGAAGACTTTATAGATTGCTGCTGGACATATGGGCTAATATCGAACTTAGGGACTCAATCTGGACTGGGCTGGGATATTTTTCTCAATGTTCAATTGCTCTTGTATATAAACCCCTCCCTTATAGACATATGCATTTTGATGAATTTGTTTCTCTGGTCTACCCGGACTAGCACAAACGGTAAGCACTGAAGTTGGGTCTCCAAGATCAGCTTGATTTGATGATGCAGGTCCTTACTTTTCCCTCCTCACATCCCTGGGGCATTGGAAGCCTCGGCACGTTCCCCAACTCTTCAGGCGAGAGGAAAGGCTCTCGCCCTGCCCCATCAGGGTCTGTGCAGAGCTCCCCTCTTCAAGCTCGGATACTTCCTGTAAGCAGGGCTCCCATTCAGCTTCGCTCTCCTCATCAAGAAAATAAATTAGATCCCAGAATCTCTTTTACTCTGGATAATAGCTCGTTCCAGGAAGTCATTAATGCAGTAAATCAAACTCACAACTGTTGACACCATGTCGGCTTGGTGTTTACCTTCCTTTGATGCAGCAGGATATCAATTAGCTTAGTGATATTTACATAAATATCTCGATTTGGAGGGCGGAATTGTCCATCTGCTTCTGGAAAGATTTAATTAGGCTTGTGTTGCTAAGGCAGAGGAAATTAATCCTTTTCAACATTAACCTTTTCAATTAATGTATGTTCTGCAATGCATTGTGTGGCGGGCCTTGTTATGTAAATTGAACAAAGTAGAACATGACTGGCTAAGGAAAGGAGGCCTTTTAAAACTGCACATAGCTCCCTAACCCTTGAACATAAACGCATGCCCTTCTGCTTACAGAGGTGCCTCTCCAGCAGGGCAAGGGTCTTGTTCACCTGAACTTCTTGAAGGCATCTCTTTGGTGTTGAGCTTGTCCTTTGAGCTAGAGGCAAGGTTCTTGTCCAACTCGCTAACTCCAGCCAGGCCTCTCTCATCTGAACACGCTCTTCCTTGAGGTCTGAGACCTGCCTCACACCACCCACTAAGAAACATCAGGACCCTTTATTCCCCTTGGCTTCAGGGCACACCTCGTTGTAATCTTCCTTCGTGGGTGGCTCAGGAGTGGAGTGTTCCTTGCCCACTGCCACTTGGCCAGTCCCTCTCCAAAGACCTGGCTGATGGAACATATTCCCTCAATAAATGCTTGTGAAAGAGCAAGAGAAGAGAGAGCATGGCTCTGCTCAGGCTCTCTTGAGCCCAGAAAAAACGCCTTTCCAAGGAGGTGGCAGCAAGTTGCAACCTGGCGGATAGGTTGGGTGTGTCTAGTGGACACAGATGCTACCCATCACAGTAACCAAAGGTTGGTGGTTTGAATCCACCTACTGATGCTATGGAAGGAACCATATGGTGACGTGATTCCATAGAGGCCACTGTGGAAACACACCCACAAAGCTTTGGGGTAGTTCTGCTGAGCAACACACAGGCTGCCAGAGGGCCTGAGCCGAACGATGGTCCAACACAACAGCGCTACCCACACGCAGGCGAAAGTCCATCTCCCGCCGATGGTGGCATCTTTTGGGGGAGGGGAAAGGAGGCCTGGCAGCGACATGGTTCCATGGGGGACCGCAATCTGCATGGCCAGCAGTTCAAAACCACTGGGAGCTCCTCGGGAGAAAGACTGGGCTGTCTAGTCCGTGTACACCGTTACAGGCTCAGAAACCCACAGGGGGTCAGCATGAGGCACTGTGCACTCGATGGCAGTGAGTGTGGTTCGGAGTTGGTTGGGTTGGCTTTTTGGCGGGAGTGGGGAGTGGGGGGCGGGGATCAGAAAGACAAGGCTTATGTAATCCCCTGAAGTGTTACAGTCTGGGAAACTCCCAGGGGCAGGTCCACCCTCTCCTAAACTGTTGCTAAGAGTCAGAATTGACTCCCTGGAAATGACTTTGATTTTGAGAGCTTTGCAGGTGAATTTATTGAATTTATTGAATTTATTCCATTCAGGTCATCATAAGGTTCCCTACCCTGTGTGGTGAAATGAGAATAATGAAAGAAAACCTTCAGTGGACTGAGTTTTTAAAAAAATCAGTGATATTTAGCAGAAAATAATGACTTAAACATCAACCCCCCCCCCCCCCAAACTCAAGAAGTGAAAGGCATCTAGTCGCAAGGTCTTCGGGATCCATCAGTTCCCTGTTTGGTTCCCTTCAAGAGCATTTCTCCCATCACTTTCTTCCTAAATGCTCACGGATGTCTGTGTTTCTGCCTGGCTGGGTGCTTTGCCCTCCCTCCACGTGCACTGCTGATTTCCAACCAACAGAGGAGCTCCAAGATGACGGAGGCACTCAGACAATCGCCCGCAGTGATGCCCCGGCCGTGAGACAGGCCCACGAGCTCTCTGAGGCCGTGCAGGTGGACGGTGGTCCAGGCTGATCATCCACTGGCTGCTCCCGACAGACAGCTCCGTGAGACTTCCCGTGCAAGAGAAGAACGAAGTCATGTCGATTTTCCACCCTGCCATTCCCCAGCTTTGACTTGGCCTCCAAGAAGAGGGCAAACCTAATAGAGTTTAGCAGAGCGGGATTGAAGAAGAGGGCAAACCTAATAGAGTTTAGCAGAGCGGGATTGAAGTCTGGCTCGCCCATGTACTAACCAGGTGTCCCTGGACAAATCACTCTAACGCCCCTGCGTTTCAAGGATAGGAGCTGCGCTGCCAACCTCACCAGAGTCACCGTTTTAAATGGGATCAGGCATGGTGCCTGCAGAGCGCCCCCGTGTGGTCCAGGTGGGACTTGCACACTGAGGTGCTGTGACACCTGGGTGCAGCATTCCCGCAAGTGTTCAGAAGCAAAGTTTCCCGCTACGTGCCAAACAAAAAATCATATCATTGTGAATGGGGGGGGGTGCCGCGTGGAGACCCAAATCCCATCTGTGGGCAACTGGACATCCCCTGACGGAAGGGCCACAGGGAGGAGATGAGCAGTCAGGGTGCAGTACAACACCAATGAAACATACATCTTTCCTCTAGTTCTTTCATGCTTCTTCCCCCCACTATCATGACCCCAATTTTATCCTACAAATCTGACTAGACCAGAGCATGTGCACAGGTGCAGATAAGAGCTGGAAACACAGGAAATCCAGGACAGATGAACTCCTCAAGACCAATATTGAGAGTAGCGATACCAGGAGGAGAAGGGGGGAACCGATCACAATGACTTACATATAACCCCCTCCCGTGGAGACAGACAACAGAAAAGTGAATGAAGAGAGACTTCGGACAGTGTAACACATGACAAAATAACAACAATTTATGAATTATCAAGTTTTCCTGAGGAAAGGAAGGTAGGTGAGGGAGGGGGGATGAGGAGCTGATACCAAGGGCTCAAGTAGAAAGAAAACATTTTGAGAATGTTGATGGCAACATATGTACACATGCGCTTGACACAATAGATGGGTAGATCGATTGTGATAAGAGCTGTACAAGCCCCCAATAAATCTATTTTTTTTTTAAAGAAAAGAAGAGATGCTGAGCCCCGGTGGCGTAAGTGGCTGAGTGCGGGACTGCAGCCCGCGGGCTTGGCAGTTCAAATCCAGCGGTGGCTCTCAGGAGCCGCACTGGGTAGCGCCCAGGACCACCAGAGGCAGTGATGCCCACAAAAAAAAAAAAAAAAGAAGAGAAGTTAGTGACTCTTCCACCACCTATGGTTTAGAGCCCCCAGGACAGACCCTCATCTTCGGAGCCCACCCCTCCCCAAATGTCCTCCACCTCAGATACCTCTCCATGTCCCTGGTGTTTTGAGGGCTTCTCATTGGTCTTGTCACCAGAAGCAGGTCCCTCAGAAAGGGACTTGGTCTGTCTGGGAATCTTGGTGGTGGTGTCAAGCCAAGGAAGCTTGCCGTCGTGAGCAGGCTACTGCTGTCGGCATCGGGGGCTAGGGCTGCAGCACACTCAAGAAGAGGAACCCCAAAATGAGGAAGCCACGCCCTTATCTGCCAGCTCGCTCTTCCCCTGCCCCTTGGGACTTTGACTCCTGACTTTTGCAGGTGACAAGCACAGGTGAGCACGGACAGTGCTCCTGTCACCAAGAACAGATGCGCACATGGAGATCTGCAGCATCCTCTACACCCAGAAAACCCATCCCTGTCTCCTGCTCACGACCCCCATCTGTGTCTGTCCAAGGTAGAGTTCTTTCTGTCCGTTTCCACCAGCAGCCCTGACAGGACGGGCAATGTGCCCCGCGCTGAGATCTGCAATAGTCAAATACGCGGGGTTCATGGGATTGCAGAACACGGCGCAGAAGAGGCTTTTCCGCCCCCCCCCCCTCCCTGCACAATCACATTCAAGGTTAAGTGTAAGGGAATGAGAGGGGGGCTCTCTGAAATTCTGGGAATGGCTGGCAGATCGTAATCAGGATCTGTCGAAACACAAAAGATATCCTTGGATGCCGGCAGGAGGTCCTAAGCCGAGGGGACTTGGTTTTCCTTATCTCTCTCTCCCCAGGGCCCCCAGCAGCACTTGCCAGGGGAGCTGGACTGGACTGTGGGCAGCAGACTCCCAGCTTCCAAGGGCTTTCTGTGTACTGTCTCTCAACGGAAGTCTCGTGTGTTTAAACATTCTTAGAGCTCCGAGAGGACATGTTGAAAATTCACGCTTTCATTCACTTTTAATGAGAACTTTCCCCCCCAAGAATAATCTGTAGACTGCCTTGCAAGTCATTCCACCGCCATCTGGAAGACTCAGGCGGCTGCTGCGAAGTGCTAAGAGGGATATATGTGGAGGCTGGATATATATGCAGACAGGGTGGGAAGGGAAGGCAGGCAGGCTCCCGCAACACCCGCTCCCTTCCTGCCTCAGTGCCAGGAGCCGGGCCTGCGACTCCAGGCAAGTCTCCAAGCCACACAGGCGCCGGGGGTGATGCAAGGGCCAGTCCTGCCCACAGAGACACTTTGCTTTACCAAGGACACCAGGAGGAAGAAAGACGGAGCTCGCAAGAAGGCCTGCATCCTGGCAGTAGGTGACTCCGGGCAGGAGACGGCCAAGGGGAAAGCACTCTGAAAGGTGAAACAGGAGCCAGCTGCCACTGTCCCTGGGAGCCGCCCTGGCCTTCGACAGCTCTGCTCCGGACACCTGTCGCCAGCAGGTAATGGTTGCTAGGCACTCCTCTAGGTACTCAGGAAACTTGAAAAAGGCCGGCACACTCCCTGCTCACTGAGAGGTCATCAGTTCAAGTCTACCTGGAGCTACCTCGGAAGAAAGGCCTGGCCATCCACATCCCAAAGAATCAGCCAGGGTAGTTTGGCAAGGACAGCCTCCAGGAACTTGTACTCTACACACACACACACACACACACACACACACACACACGCACACACACACGCTTCGGGAACAAGCCATGGCCCCCAGCAAAGCATCCCAGGTCCTTGAATCCACACCAGGGGTTGGAAACTCTGAGCGGACATTCCCATCTCTCTGGGGAAGACACAAAGGCATGGAAAAGTCACCTCACTGTGGGGTGTGACCTCTCACCTGCTGGGTGCCAGGGAGCCATGAGAGCGGTGGTGCCTGGGTGGGGGCCATGGAAAGCAGGAGGAAGGAAGTATCAGACACATCCTGAGTAGAAAATCAACCTTTGACCCTTCATATTTCCTCCCATGTAGATGTGGATGTACGCTGCAAACTTAAGAGCCAAGACTCCCCTCTCAGCAGAAACCTGAGTTTCATTCATGAACAGCCAGCAGGATCGTACTGACTGACATTCATTTGCCCCACCACCTCTGCCCCACCCCACCACAAAAATATATATATTTATATAGACACACATACGTGTGTGTGTGTGTGTGTGTTTCTCTGACTGCTAAAGATATGGACCCATCTGAAGGGCCTTTACTGGCGCCACCCTACAGGGTACTCAAGGCTTTCGTTTCTAGTCCTTGTCTGTTGTCCTAAAAGCAGCTGAGAGTCTAATGCTTCCCTTTCTTCTCGTCACACACCCTCCCACCGCCTGCCCCAGAAGGGCATCGCTTGGGGGTCACATTCTGTGCCAGCCCCAGCAAAAGACAGCTGGCCACTCTCCTGGAAACTGCCCAGCCAGGCTGTACTCCTCGGCCCCCTGGGGAGGTCAGCGGCGGCAGTGGGGGGGCTGTGGGCGAGAAGACAGGGCCGATGGTCGTTGGACTTTGAAACGGCTGTTTTAATGACGCTCCACTCGGGTGAGAAAACGCTATACATTTGACTCGACGGAGGAAGCCTGGTGTGGTTAGAAACACTCGCACTTTGAGAGAGATTTTTTTTTCTTCTTTCTTTCATGTGTGTTTTTGTTTTGTGGGTGGGTCTGATGCAGATCAGTGATGACTCTGACACCAGAGTGAGTCGGGAGGACAGTCTGTCAGAGATGGATGAGAGAGAGAGAGAGAGTCTCGTCGTAACGTGTGTTTAGACCATGCCGGGGGCTCGAGAGCAAAATCTGGAGAGTCGAAGAAAGGAAACTGCCGTCTCGATAAGCAGAGGCCCAGAGACAGAGGGAAAGATGACAGAGAGAGGATGGATGGATGCAGTGTGCGCCTCTGCGTATACGCCTAAAGGCTTTGTGGGCTCTAACAAGTAAGGGGACACGCCCTGCAAGAGTCACCCGAAAAACCACACAGAAGTCAGAGTGAGAAGCTGGCCTTTCTGCAGCGACCAGTGTCACGATTGCTTCTGGTGAGAATCACTTCATTGATTTCGTTCCGGTTACTGTTTCTGCATCAAAAGTTACCCCAAAACTCAAGATCCTAAAGGACTACTTTCTCTAGCTGGTGTCTTTAAGCAGGGGGTGGGGGAGGTTTGAAATGGCTTCATCTGGGCCATCCCAGGTGAACTGCAGCCATTCCTGGGGTCACTGTGAGGCAGTGCATGGGGCGTTAGCTATCTGTAGGGCCTGCCTTGGTGGGGGCCATCTGCCTCCATCTACTCATGTGGTAAGGATTGAGGCTGGGGGCGGGGCACTGCTGATGAGAGGACCCTTCACACGCTCCGCAACATTCCCAGAATAACAATCAAGGACAGAGTAGCCACTAAGCAAGGCAGGTGTGGACTGACTTGCTCTGACGGTGGTAGGTAGGTTTTGTGTCAACTTGGCAGGGCCAGGATTCTTAGTGATCCGACAACGGAGGTGTCGTAATGCCTCAGTAATACCCAAGCACAGCAGAATCATCTCCATGAAGAGATCTGCTGTAAGCAGCCCAGAGGGTGAAGAAGATTAGAGTGGGTTGCAACTTCCTGAATCAGGTCACAGCCCTGAAACAATCAAAGGATGTTCTCTCAGAGCTGGGGCTGATTTCCCATGGAAGAGAGTTGTGGGAAAACTTGTTTGATTCGTACTGAGTCTGGATCCTGCACCTGCCTTGTTGACTTCCAGTTCTTGGGACTGCAGCCGAGGGTCTGCCCTACTGTCTGCCAGTTCCAGGAGTCATTCCTGACCTACCGCCTGACCTGCTGTCTGGCCTGCAGCTTGTGGCTTAATGATCCTCTCCAATCACAAGCCTGTCCTGCTGATTTTTGACTCATCCATCTCTGTAGCCGGCAGTGTTCCTGTCCATCTGGGTTGATCAGCCCTGGAAGCTACTCAAGTCAGGAGAAGCCTCCATCTTAATGTCTGACCTACAGCCTTGAAATTGAACTGGGTTTACCCATGTCTACAACCATGTCAGCCATTTTCTTGATATGCATTTTTCTTGTTTCTATATAAACAATACACATGTATGTATGTATCCAGGTATGCATATATAATATCTATCCCTGGTTTTGTTTCTCTAGAGAGCCCAGCCAAGCACACTCCTAACCTGTGGTGGGCAATTTCATAAGGCTTTCAGCACATCAAAGATGCTGAGTGCATTTTCTGTCTCTGTCAAGGATTGCAGCTTTGGAGAGAGCTCTTTGATTCTGAAGGAAGGGGCTGTGGGGTTGGGAGAGAGGCAGATGGCAGCCAGAATTAGAAGCAGAATCTTCTGTTTGATGTGGTGACAGCATGGTTAGAAAGTAGGTACAAGTCAGCCTGGGCTTGTTGGGGATCCCACCACCGATAGCAGGCTCCGTGTGGTCAGACTTCTCACATGGCCCTACGCTTTTCCCACCACCCTAAGAGGACAAGGGAGGTGCCCCTTTGGTGAGAGAGCCTCAAACGTCACCTGGTGTCACTACTCTTGTACACTAGTGCCAAAGCCAGAGGAGGAAACAGGCCCCACCTCTCAGCAGGGGGAGGGTCAGAGACTTTGGGGACCACGTGGTCAAAGCACACACCGTCACCCTGAGATCTCATAACAATGACAGCCGGGGAACCCCTCTGGGCAAGTTACTCTGTGGGTCACACAGGGCCCCTGTGAGTCCAATCCGTTCAAAGGCACGTAACAGAGACATGGCCCACGAGCCTCAGGTCAGAATTTATGGAAGACCGGGCCATTCATTGGGCCTCGAAGTAATTCTCCCTGATTGCGTCTTGCTACTGGCAGTGAGTCCTGGTGGAAGAGCAGTGGCGCCCTGAGCTGTGGACCACGTGGTAGGCAGGTCGAAACCACCAGCAGTTCTGGAGGAGGAAGACGGGGCTTTCCACTCCCATGGACAGTTCTGGCCTCCCAAACCCACAGTGGGTCGCAATGAGTCAGCACTGACACAACACCAGCCAGGGCGATGCTTGGTGTCACCAAGGAGATTCCGGCGCACAGCAACCCCATGCCAAAGAGTCGAACTGTCCCCTCAGATGAAATCTGCTGCCATAAAGAGGTGCCCTCTGGACATCCTGTGTAGTTGCTATGATCGGAGGGGACTCATTGGCAGTGGGTTGAACTTGACAGAAATGTTGCCTGGTCTTTTCTCCCACGTTACTGCTGGTGAGTTTAAACCATCAGCCCCTCCGTCGGCAGTCAAAACTCAAGCACTGTGCCACCCAGGACAAGACCCCTATACAACAGTTCCCCGGGTGAGAGATACGGCCTGAGATGAGCACTGGAATGACCCAGGGGCTACAAAAGCAGACTTCTCCTGGACAGTGGCCTAGAGTACACACGTTTGTAATCCCTAGAGAACCATTGAGGAACTTTATTCTATGACAAAGGGGTAGCAGGCAAAATAAATTTGGGGCCCTATGTCTTTTTTGTTGTTTGTGCCATCGAGTCGACTCCCACCCAAAGGGGGTCAACCAGCAACGGAAGGAAACATTGCACAGTCTTGCGCTGTCCTCACAATTGTTCCTGTGCCAGAGCCCATTGATGCCGGCTCTGGGTCCAGCCATCTGGTCGAGGGCCTTCCTCTTCCTCCCCTCATGCCCACTTTTCCAAACATGATGCTCTTCTCCTAGAATTGGTCTCTCCTGACAACATGTGCAAAGTACGAAAGACAAAACCTGACCCTTCTTTTCTCTAAGGAGCACTTACTTCTTCCGATACAGATCCGTTTGTCCTTTTAGCAGTCCATGGCACTGTCAATACTCTGGTGAGTTTAAACCAGCAACCTTTCCACTCCAGCACCACAGTTCAGATGCATCAGTTCTTCTTCAGACTTCCTTAATCCGTGTCCAGTTTTCACATGCATATGATGCAATGGAGAATACCATGGCTTGGGTCAGGTGCATGTCAGTCCTCAAAATAACATCCTTGCTCTTTAATATTCTAAAGAGGTCTTGTGCAGCAGACTGACCTAACACAATACATCTTTTGGTCTCTTGACAAAGATACCATGATCATTGATTGTGGATCCAAGCAAGACAAAATCCTTGACAACATCAACATTTTCTTCATTAATCATGATGTTACCTATTGACTCATTTGTCCGGATTTTGGTCTTCCTTACATTGATTTGTAATCCATGCAGTAGGCTACAATCCTTGACCTTCGTCTGGAAATGCTTCCAACAAGTAAAGTTGTGTCATCTGTACACTGCAGGTTGTTAATGAGTCTCCCTCCAATCCTGATGCCATATTCTTCTTCAGCATAGCAATTGAACAAACCTGGTGATAGGCTACCACCCTGCGCACACCTGTCTTGATTTTAAACCATGCATTAGCGTTCTGTTCTCACAACTTGATTCATGTACGAATTCTAAATGAGCACATCTGTTCTGGAATTCCCATTCTTCTCAAGGTTATCCACCATTTATGTTGATCCACATAATCAAATTCCTTTCCATAATCAAAAAAATACAAGTAGACATATTTCTGGGATTCTCTGCTTTGAGTTAGAGCCTGCCGACATCATTGGTGAGATCCCTTACTCCACATTCTCTTTTGAACCAGCCTGAACTTCTAGCAGTTCCCTCTCAACGTATTGCTGCAACCACTGTTGGGTGATCTTAAGAAAAATTTTACTTGTGTGCAATATCAATAATATTAGTCTTAAGTTTAAGCATTCGGATGGGTCCCCTTCCTTTGGAATGGGCACAAATGTGGATCTCAGACAGTCAATTAGCCAGATAGCTGTCTTCCGAACTTCGTGGAATAGATGAGGGTGTTTATCTGGGTAGACTAGAGAAACAAATTCATAAACATGCACCTGTCTATAAGGGAGAGGTTTATATACAAGAGGATTAGAACACTGAGAAAGCATCTCAAACCAGGGCAGTCCAAGGTCCTAAGTCCGCTATGAGCCCACAAGCCTGATACCAATCCATAAGTCCTCTTCAGACTCACAAAGCACATGCAATGACATCAGGACAATCACAGGCCAGGGGATGCAGAATCTTGTGTATCCAGTGGTGGTAGAAGCATCCCAGCACTGGTAGGAGTCGCCCTCACTGGCAGGAGTCTCCCTTTGGATTTTCCAGCTTCAGAGGTCTGGTTCCATCAGGGTGAGGCCATGTAGCTTCTCCTCTGGGATATCTCACAGGGAGCCTACCTGTGTCTTGTCAGTAGAGCAGCTTCAAGTGACTGAGTTGTAAGTCTCTCACCTCTAATGAGAAATACCGTGAGATTTCCCAGAATTCTCAGGAGAAAGTCATGCCCCCAAAGAGGTCTCATTGGCTATCTCCAGATTGACAGACTAGACTCCACCCCTTCACACCCAATCATGAAATTGGCACAATTATATGACTGTCGCAATGAGTGAGTGCTTTCAGTGCCTCTTCAGCTCTATGAGACATTCCAATGGGTATCCTGTCAATTCTTGGAGCCTTTAGTGGAGGTAAGGCTTTCAATGCAATGTGAACATCTTCCTTCAGCAGCGCCGGTTCTTTCTCATATGTGACCTCCTGGAATGGTGGACTGGTTCTTTTTGATACAATGACTCTTCCTATTTTTTCCATCTTCTCTTGATGCTTCCTGCATCATTCAATATTTTGCTGTTAGAATCTTTCAGAATTGCAATTTGAGCCTTGAGGTGTTTTTTCCTTGAGTTCTTCCTGTTTCTGGTATGCTGAGCATGTTCTTCCCTTTGGGTTTTCTAATGCTAAGTCTTTGTACGTTTCATTATAATATTTGGCTTTGACTTGTCAAGTTACCCTTTCATTTTTTCTATGCGGCTCCTTGATTTAATCCTTTCTTTTATTTGCTGTAGCTACTCTCTGATTCAGAGCAAGTTTCAGAGTCTCTTCTGACATCCACATTGATCTCTTCTTTCTTTGCTGTCTTTTTGATGTCATTTTGCTTTCTGCGTGAACGATGGTCTTAATGTTCGCCCACAACTCATCAAGTCTTCCATCATTAGTGTGCCATGAGCCAAGTCTGTTCTTGAGATGTCCTCAAAATTCAGGGGGGATGGATTCAAGGTCATATTTTTACTTGTGTGGATTTGGCTTCATTCCCTTCAACTTTATCAGCCCCTCATCTGCCTTTAGCTGCTGCTATTGCACTTCTCCATCAGGTCTTCCCACAGATGTCGTCTATTTGATTTCTGTGTACTCCACCTGGGGAAATCCATGTGTACAGTCGCCTTTCGTGTCATTGCAAGAAGTCATTGGCTATGAACAAGTTGTTGGCTTTGCAAAATTCTATCATGCGATCTCCAGCTTCAGTTCTATCATCAAGTCAATATTTTCCAACTATTGTTCCTTCCTCCTTGTTTCCAACTCAGTACATGTCTTTACAGTCCAAACATCTGGCAGGTACCAAGTGTATCTAGTGACCGAGTTGCTGTCACCCATGAGGGGGCTCAAAGGTGAAATGACAAGAAGAAACCTGGATTTAGACAGGAGGAAATAATGGAACTAACCCTGATGGATGGATGGTCTACAAACAACTGTCCCGCTGTCTCCAAAAAAGACCTGATGGCCTCCTGCATTACATCTTAGACTGCGGGCTGCAAGATCAGTTGTGGAAATCCACAAGCCACTGGAAAAACATGATGCCATCTGCTTTGGTAAAGATCTACAGCCCCAGTAAGGGGAGTTGGGGTCCAATCGACAGCACTGGGCTTGGGGGGGTCCTCATAAATGTCAGCATGCCTACTGACTGACATGTCCACCCCACTGGTCTGGACACTCACCGCCTCACAATTTGCTTCTATGCCAGCCCAACCAAACACCATCACTATAGCTACAGAAGAGGCTGAGTGATTCCCTGATGCTGAAGGAGACAGAGGAGACACGGCACCTATGATGCGTGGTCTTGGGTTGGAACCTCCATTCGCCAGTGGAGGACACTGTTGCGACCACCAGGAAAAGTTGAATGTGGGCTGTAGATCAAATAATAGTGCCACACCCATGTAAAATTCCCTACATGTTATATTATAGTTCTGTAAGAGTATGCCCTGGGTCTCAGGGGTTACATGCCTGTGTCATTACAGGTAAAACTCTTCACTGGTTTGACAAATAAGAACAAGGATATGAGAGGTTTATAGCAGATGCAGCAGCACTTTCACAGTGGGTGAATGTAAGCGAAGGCCATATGTGTGGCCTCTGCTTTGTCTTTGATGGTTTCTGGAACTTTGAAAATTGTTTGAAGCTCGCAAAAGAGTACTGATGATCGCTTAAAATGTCATCCTAGAAATTAGGAGGCACATGAATTAAGAGAGTGGTTGAAATTTTAAAAGAGGAAGGATAGAGGGAGGGAGGGAGGGAGAAAAGGGAAAGACAGAAAGATGGATGTAACTGAGTTTCTTGGCAGGTAACAAACTTAAATGGTATTGGAAGAGGCAGTCCAGGGTACAGGTATGTGCAATAAATCAAGGTGGTCAGATAACTGTGAAGATGGAGGTTGATGCTGTGCTCAATCCCATAAATGAGAAAGGAAATGGATATCTTCCTTCCTGGGCCCCCGTGCATCACACCTCTTCTTTCCCTCTCAGGGCAGTGCCGGCTGGACCAGCCTTAGCCACATTTGCTTTGATCTGAGCTGCCGCACGCTTCCCAGTCCCCGGCAGTTTCTGCACTGTGAGGGAGTTTCCTCAGGCTCAAGAGACTGCACACAGCGCACCCACAACCACGCTACTAACAGCACCGGGGCCACAACTCAGATGCTGGTCTGTCACAACCTTTCCTGCATCAACCACTCTCATGTCCCATTCTATTTTCCATGAAGAGACAGAGATGCTGCGTGTCCCAGTTCATTCTCAGGGAAACATGACCTTCAGCGTCCATGGCACCAGCCTTCATGAGCCAGTGGATGGACTCCATGAGGCAGTCTCCAAGTCCTAGGAGCAGGGAGAAG
>PVJH01037271.1:0-18006 GCA_004026705.1 Nesogale talazaci | reverse complement strand
CATAGAGTGTCCAAAGTTGTAAAATTTACAAAAGAAGGTTGCCACACCTTTCTGCTGCAGAGTGGGTAGCGGATTGCAACCCCAGACCTTTAGGTTAGCTGTAAATCACAGTGACAATAGGACTAGCTTCTTTATATCTACCTATCCATGAGGTAATTGCTAGTTGTCTTGTTTCTACAATTAACTTTACTGGACTATTAGTCACCTTCCTAAAGAAATGTAAAAGTTTTTTTTCCCCAATTATTATCTATTGTTAGCTAAATTATATTGTTCTTGTGATCCAAGTACATATTTACATAAATTTCATTTTCCAAAGAAGATTCTAGAGTCGGAGCTACCAGGATGGGCATTGACATGTTTGTCGAATATCCAGCATTTCATTTGAGTAGCCCTAGTAGCATTGACCTGGAAACAACACGGTCTACAGTTCCAGTCCTCCAGTCACCTGGAGGGGAGAGATGAAGTTTCGCTCTCCTAAAGATTTACAGTCTTGGAAAGACAAAATGGTAGCTCTGCTCTGCCATATAGGATCCGTCAGGATCTACTCAATGATAGCGAGGTCTTTTTTGTTTGTTTGTTTATAGCATTTGTATGTTGTGATGTCGAAAACAATGCCATCATTATTTCAAAAGTCATAAGGGTCAGCAGACTTTCAGACTAAGAGAGAGTCAGGAGAACCAGGAGACCTATTTCTAAAAACATCAATCAGTGACAACTTTGTGAATAGCATCAGAACCTTGTCTAATACAGTGGCAGGAGATGGTCCTTTTACCTTGGAAAACCCTCAGGATATGATTCAGGGAGAGCCGCTTTCTCAGAGTAGAATAGTCATTAATGTCTTGGATAGAGTAAAGCTCTGAGGACCCTTCTTTGCTAATGTGACAGAGCACAGAATGAGAAGAAAGAGCTGCATATATCCAGGAATTGATGGAATTGGAAGGTATAAAAGATAAAATGTAATGCCAGGCATTGTTGAGCTGAAATGGAATGGTCTTGGTCATTGTGAGTCAGACGATTATATAGTCTACTAGGCTGGGAATGACAAAGCGAAGAGGAGTGGCATCTCGTTCGTTATGAAAAAGAATATTTGAAGATGTATCTAGAAGTAGAGCATTGTCAGTAATAGTATATCTACTGTTAAGGTTTTATGTTGACTTGATTAGCCAATACTCTTAGTGATTTGGCAGGTAAGACCCATTAATCCCTCATGATGAGACCACTCCAAGAATATGGCCTGCTGTGAGAAAGCTTCCTTACTTTTTCCTGGGTCTGGCTCCTGCACCTGACTCATCTACCTCTGGTTCTTTTACTTATACCAACAGCCTACTCTCTTGCTTGCCAATCCTTAGAGTTATCAACAGCCTGCAATCTTACCTGCCAATATTAGTTTCCTTTGCCTCTGCAAGGACTGCCCTGAGGACCTTAGATTCCTAGGCTTCTGCAGGCAGGAACTTGTGGTTTTCCTGCTTATCTTGGGTTCATCCACCCCTGCAACTATGGAAATCAGGAGAAGCCTCGAGCCTAACATCTGATCCATCAAATTGGATCACCACTACAACTGCATGAGCCATTTTCAGAACCGCGCCTCTCTATATAAGTACATTTATAAGCTTCACTTGTTTTGTTTCTCTATGGAACCCAGCCTAAAGTAATATCCATATGACAAAAAGAGACTAGTTAATATAGTATTATCCAAATTTATTCATCAGTCACTAATGTCAAAGATGAAGAAATTGAATATTCTTACAAATATATGCAGTCTTAAATTGATCAGATATGTAAATAAGATATATTGATAACTGCCGGTGATAGGAATGCAAAAGTTGGAAAGAAGGAATGATTGGTAGTTGGAATTAAGGCATTGATGATAGAAGTTATGCTGAAGATTATTGATAGAATATGGTAACTATAGTTCATTCTAGAAAAATATTCATTTTAAAATAACATAAATGATGATTATAAATGCATATCTCACAAAATGGAATATAAAGAAATAAAAATGATTATATTTGTAGGATGATCTTTTAGAGAAGCTCAGTAGTATAAGAACTCATATGCCAAGGGCTCATAACTCATATGCAAGATATTATTGAAATTATTAAAACAAATCTATAGCAGACAAAGTGTGCCCTTGAATATAGCCTACTTGAGTGTACAGATCATCTCAAGAATAAATTTAATCTATTGAACATTAAAAGTTATAGATCACATGAGTTATGGGATGACATCAAGGATATTACATAAGAGGAAAGCAGAAGGTCATTGAGAAGTCAGGAAAGATCAGAACAATTGTCAGAAGAGACTCGGAAAACTTCCCTCTGAATGTAGAATATTCCAAGTGAATTAAAAAATGATGAAGTCAAAGAGCTTAACAGAAGAGTTCAAAGAAAGACTTGAGAAGACATAGTAAGTTATTATAATGAAATGTACAAAGTCAGGAGTGAGAAAACCTAAGGACCTGCTCAGCCTATCTCAAGCTGAGAGAACTTAAGAAAAGATTCAAGTCTCAAGCTACAATTTTGAGAGATTCTTGAGGAAAAATATTGAAGGACATAGAAAGCATCAAAAACAAATGAAAGAAGTACAAATAAAAATAATTATTTGACAATCATTTGGGGAAGGAGTACATAATGAAGAAATGAGCAAGGAAGTTTAAGTTACTCTAAAAGTATTGGAAAAACTCAAAGTTCCAGAATTTGAAAAAATGATGATTGAGACTTTTCAACAGTCTTCAGAGGCGACACAGAAAGCACTCCGTCCTTTATGTCAAGAACTTTGCGAAACAGCTATCTGATGAGCTAAACTGAAGAGATCCCTATTCAAACCATTCCAAAGAAAAGTGATCCATCAGAATGCTGAAATTACCCAAAATGTGGTTGTTACTACATGAAAGTAAAATTTTGACTGAAAAATGTTATGAGATGTTTGTACTGTACATTATTAGAAAACTGTCAAAAGTCCAACTCAGATTCACCAAAGGTCATAGAATAAGAGATATTATGGCTGATGTCAGACAAATTTTAGCTGAAAGGACAAAATACCAGAAAGATGTTTATCTGTATTTCAATGACTAAGACATTCCATTGTGTGGATCTAAACAAATTATGGATACCATTGAGAAAACTGGGGATTCCTTTGAGAAGACTAGGCATTCCAAAACATTAATTATGTTCATGGGAAGCCTGTGTAAGATATAGTCCATTAAAATATAGCCCTCCTCCCAATAATTTCCTATGTGATGTATTATAACTGGATTTTACTTGGGACTCTTCAGCTGTGGCTGTAGTCCCATTTTGGAGGACAAGTTCTACTAATGTACAGGATTAAGCCCATACCAAGCTCACTGCCATTGAGTCAATGGTGCTTTAGGGTCAACTTATAGGACAGGTAGAACTGCCCCCTGTGAGTTTCTGAGATTGCAACTATTAAAAATCAATGATTCTTTTTATTGGGAGCTCTTATATATAACAATCCAGTATATCAACTGGTCATGTACAATTGTTGGTGTCAAGAATTTCTAAACATTCTTCTTCTTGAGCCCTTTGGTAACAGCTCCTCGTATTTTTTTCCTCTTCCTCCCCACACCCTGCCACTCCTGTAAGCCCTTAATATTTTATGTATTGTTATTATTACTTATACATATCTTACACCTCCCATTTTGTTCTTTCACCTACTGTCTTGGTAATGGTAATTGTCCCTCTCTAGGGGAGTTAGTCTGCTATTGCTGTTGTCAGTTCCCCCTTGCTCCATTTCCTACCTCTTTCTCTCCTCCTCTTCCCCTACCCTCCTAGAATCATTACTTCTTTTGCTGATTCTGAGGGGGGTTGTCTTTCCTGAATTCCATACATTGAAAGTTTTCTTGAGACTTTAACTCTTTACTCAAACAGAAGGCCCCATCTTTCTCTCACAGAGTGACAGGTGGTTTTAAACACCACCATGTTTCACTAGTACTCCAGAAAAACAGGGTTCGAGTGAGATTAAGACACTGCTTTAGTAGAGAGTGGGAAACAAACCACATTCTTTATGTCTTAGGGAGATCTTTGACTTCAGCAAGGTATACTTAAGCCATGTTTGTTTTTCTTGAATCTATATTGGTACCACTGTACACCTCTAACACACATCACCTGAATAGCCATTCCCATATTTCCTCCCCGAACTTTGGTAGAAGCAAGAAGACTTTCTGTGGCTGTGGGACAATTTTGGCTTCTGGTTCTAGACTCTACATTTGGCTCACCTCTCGCTGACCTTTTAATCTGGAGCCTAACAGCACTTACCACCATATGAAGCATTTCCTCAAAGGCAGTTTCTGTGGAATGTTGCAGTGAAGCCCTGGATCCAGAGACAGGAGGGAGGAGTCAGCGGGATATGGAGCAGAATCTTGGAAGAGTTGGACACTTGGGACATCTTTAATCTCCAACTCCTTGGAACTAGCCTGGTCTTAGTTATTCTAAAAAAAATAACCACGACATTGTGTATTTTGAAAGAGGCAGTCATTTGATCCAACAAGGGGACACTGTAAGGTTTAAAATTGGGAATGCTGTGCTTGCAGGTAGCATTTTGCACCATACTTATTTGATCTCAATTCCTAGCAAGTAAACCAAGTGTCTGAATCATATGAAGAAGAGTACAGTGGGAAGATTGAAAGAAGACTCTTCGATCTACACATGACACAAATCAGCTTGTTGAAATTGAAGAGGATTGAAACACTTATTGGTGAATATCAAAGACTGTAGTATTCAGTGTGGACTACACCTCAACATAAAGAAATCAAGCATCTTAAAAAGTTGACCAGTAAGGAACATCATAACAAATAAGGGCAAGATCGAAGTTGTCAAAGACTTCATTTTACTTCCATCCACAGACAATACCCACAGAAGCACCAATGAAGAAATCAAACAGCAGATTTTATTGGACAGAATCTGCTACAAAAAGAAACCTTAAAGTGTTCCCTATCAATAGAATTACTTTATGCCCCAGGGGGATGACTTACAATGTTCTCTGCCATAAAATGATAATGATGTCTCTAAATTGAACCATTGGCCTACAGAGCCATAACTTGGGGCTCACACTTAATTCCAGTCCTCATCTAGGAACAATTAGTTCTTATGACTTGCCTCTGCTTCATGTTTCCCCTCTTGAAGAGATCACGGAAATCAGATGCTGCCTGGCTATCAGATAAAACAGCCTCTTGCATCTTCAAAGGTTTGTTTTTAAACAAGCAGTCACTTAAGTGAGGCATCAACTAAAACCACATGGAAGAAGCACTCCAGCCTGTGTGATTAAAGGTTGAGCGATGAAACCCCAAACTGAAAGAGAGCATAGTATCATAGTTTAAAGTATAAACACTTGGTTTACAGAATGTTATGGATGAGAGGGGAAGAGGAAATGGAACCCAAAATTCATTTGAAGGGTCCCCACCTAGATTAAGTTTTCAGTGAATTTTCTCTGGTAGGAATGTGACTAGTCTTACTATCTATCAGACACAGAGCATTATAAAGTAGGTTATACCAGATTTAGTTAGAATAATATGTAATATCCTATCATTTGGTCTCCCTTTTGACCCATTTTACAGTTTTCCCAGTTTTTAATATTTTTCAGAGTTCTCTTTGATTGATATTTTTCTATGTTTTGTCCCACCATTGCTATTGTTTTTTGTTTCTTTGTTTGCTTGCTCTGTGTGGTTTTGTATGGTTGTGTCTTGTTTTGTATGCTTTTCTCTAAATGAAATCCAGGATAGCTAGATCTACAGAGACAGAGATGGCAAGATACAATAGAAAGAAATGGTGCCCTAATAGCAAGGAATATGAGAAGAAGTTGTCCTGAAATTGTGGTGATGATTGCTCACATCTCAATATGATGGCATGACTTAATTTATGTAAAGTTTATGCCCATAAAACTATTTAAACAAAATAAATGATATGAGTTTGAAAACAGAAGTCTTCAAAGACAAAGGTTTGAAGAAAAATGTGAATCTGATTCACGTTATGGCATCTTTGTTTGCATCATATAAATTGGGTTAGTCCAGGTAGACTTGAGTACAAATTCAGTAAGATATGTATGTGAGAGAGCTTTATATCAAAGAATAATTCTATACTGAGAAAGCATCCCAGCCCAGGTCAAGCCCCTAAGTCTGATATTTGCCCATGTCTGAAACCAGTCCAAAAATCCCTCCTCAGACTCATGCAGCACACACAGTCATTCCAAATGTAGGATGATCACCAGCCAGTGGGTTGAAAGTCTTGTGGATCCAGTAGTGGTGGGAGCATCTCCAGGGCATTGGCCTGGCTCCACATGGCCTGTCAACAAGAAAGTGATGGAGAGAAAGAGTGCGTGGTCCACTCCCAAGGAGAAAAGAGAGGAAGTTTCCCAAATCCTCATGAGAAGACAACAGCCACAAGCACCTATCATTAGGCTGTGACCTATTTGACAGAACACGCTCCCCACTTCACTCAAGTTGACATGAAATGTTATAACTACCACATGCACACAAAAGCTGGACAGTAGATAAGGAACACCAAAAAAGAATTGGCATCTCTGTATTACGGTGTTGGTTAAGAATATTGATTATTATTCTGAATGAAGAAATTTGTGCTAGAAGAAGCACAGTCAGGATGCCCTTTCCTAAGGATGGAAAGAGTCTATTTCAAGTACTTTGTGCATGCTATCAAGAAGGACTAGTCCCTGTAGAAAGACAGGATTAGTAAAAAAAGAGGGAACTCTCAAAGTGATTGAAAAAGTGGCTACAATAATGGGCTCAAACAAAACAACGACTGTGAAGATGCATAGGACCGGTAAATGTACTGTTTGTGGGATCACAGTGAGTCAGAACAAACTCCATGGATTCTAGCAACAATAAACATTTCATTCTGAGCTATGGATGAATTACCAGAAAAAAATATGCTTATTTTTATGGTCCAGTGTCCATCTTTCACATGCATATGAGACAAATGGAAATACCATGACTTGGGTCAGGTGAACCTTAGTCCTCAAGTTGTAATTTATTTATTTTTAAAAAAACATGGTAAAGAGGTCTTGTATAGGATATTTTCTTATTGTAATACAAAACTTATTTCTTAACTTTTCCCATGAGCAGTGATGGTGGGTCCAAGTAAAATGAAATTCTTGACAACTGCAACCTTTTCTCCATGTCTTAATCTTGTCTAATGGTTCAGCTATGTGCTTCTCCCGCTCCCCCCAGCCCCAAGCCTTGAGTGGTAATCCTTAATGAAGGTTGTAGTTTTTGATCTCCATAAGTAATATCGTCAAATCATATAGGTTTTGTAACTCCACATTTTGACACATTTTATTATAATGTTTTACTTTGTCTTCTTCAGATACCCTTTGAAATTATTTGCTCAGCTCTTTGACTTCATGATTTCCTCAGGTCACATGGATACCAACTCTCCATTCAAGGCTAAGCTTCAGAATCTCTTCTGACATCCACTACAGTCTTCTTGTCTCTGGAAGAAGACCAGAGAACTCATGCATTTGAACATGGTGCTGGCAACGAATATTGAAAAATTTCCTGCCCTGCCAGAAGTACTCGTAAACAAATCTGTCTGAGAAAGGACAACTAGAATGCATCTTCAAGGAAAGGGTGGTGAAAGTCCCTCTCATATAAAATGGACATGCTATTTGTGGAAACATGGAAAAAGATATCAGTTTTTGATATAGTATAAATTGAATAAAAAAGAATAAGATACTCACTTAGATGGGTGGAAACAGTGGATGCAACAATGGACTCTGAGAAAATAATAATTTGGAGGACAGTGTTGAACTACACAACCTGTTGTTCAGTTACACCCAAGGCTTCTCTGAATTGAAGCCGACAGGACAGTACCTAGCAACAATGTATTCATTATTCTTTGTTGTTGATGTCACCTGTTTTAGGTTAGGAATAGGAGAATAATTAGAAATACATTTTTATTTCTGGGTAACAAAAAGGTGAAACAAATGTTTTAATGATACATTTCCAATATCTTTTCCTTTTAATCTAGAGTTTTTAAGCATGTATAGTTATAGGATCAAAATGAAAACATACTGCTATGTATGGGAAAAGGATTAAACTTTGGTTGAATGCATAATAATTTTTTAAAATGTACTGTCAGAGCAATGCTATTGTTAACTTGAAATATCTTCACAGGATCCGATTTTAATCCTAATACTATTTGACTTAGCATATGGAAGTACCCTGCTTTTGTATTAATTAAGGAGAGGTATTTCTTTTTAAAATGGATGAATTTTAAATTTCATCACCTGACAAGTAGAAATGCATGGAATAGAAGAATTAACATTTATATGATAGCATAAAGGTAGAGTCATCAAGGTCCTCTTTGGGGAAATATATTTCAATCAGTCTGACTGCTCTATTTATGAAGGAGTGAGTTGTTTTTAATTTTATTATGTGTTTCTATTTCTAAGAGAAGGAAGAAAATGTCTGAAATTAATTGCAGTAGAGATTGCACAATATCTCTTGATATGTTTGAACTATAGAACAATATGATATCTGTATTAGCTATAAATAAAATGGTTTGGGAAAAAATCTGGGTTTTTTTTCATTCCTTTTCCCACAAACTTTGGAAGATTCAACATGTGTGATTTTGAGTGTGTGTGGGGGGGTCATGTGGCAGTCATGTGCTTATGTTAATTTTATAATTGAAATGTAGGGGTGGAGTCTAGCCTGTTAATCTGGAGATAGCCATTGAGTAGCCAATGAGGCCTCTGTGTGGGCATGGCTTTCACCTGAGACTTCTGGGAAATCTCGTGATACTTCCCTCGTGAAGATGAGAAGCTATCTTCCCCAGTTGTTGGGAGTTAGTTTGAGAGATGATTAACCACAGGCAACACAGAATGTCGGCGGCTGGGAGGCTGGAGTAGCCGGTGGAGAGACCACACGGCTTAGCCCTGAGGAAGACAGACCTCTGAAGCTGGAGTGGCATGCTGTTGATGGACCTCAGCCCTGGAAGCGAGGAGCCGTGGGGAGACCCCTGCCAGTGCCAGAATTCTGCACCCACTGACCTGTGACTTCCTGAGTCGGAAGCAGACTTTATAGACTAACTTCGGGCATATGGGTTATTATTGGACTTATGACTTTGCACTGGACTGGATTGGGATGCCTTCTTAGGGTCACATTTCTTTTGTATATAAACCCTTTCCTTATACCTATATGCGTGTCTGTGAAATTTGTTCCTCTAGTCTACCCGGACTGACTCATTATGGTACCTCAGGAGTGGGGTGCTAGTGGAACAAATCATAAGATGGAAAGTAGAAGCTTGTTTGACTTGTGCCTTGTGGTATTGTTACTTTTTTTGGCTAGACAGAAGTCAGATATGTCCTTTGAGTTTACTCAGTTATTTTCTAGAAACAATATGGGAAGTTAAAGTTTTGATTATTTTGTTTGGAAGCTGTCTTTGGTTGTTCCTATATAAAATGGATACTGTTAATGTATATCTTGAGCTCAGGGGTGGGGGCTGCCATTTGAGTGTCTCAGAGCTGGTTCTGTTCAGGTACAATGGTTAAGAAGATCAGAATGCCTGACAGAAAGCAGGGATTTGTTTTGATGCCTTTTGAGACCTAATTCAATGTTTTTGTGTAAACAGTAGTTTAGATAAGAATAAAGATAAGCTTAATAAGTATTGGCCTTCTGTTTTAAGAATTAAGTTTGATTTCTGATTATGCTATTTATATATTTTTTCTTATGCCTGTTATTGTAAATATAAGGATGCATAGAAATGTTTATTGGGAAGTATGGAAAGAGTTTGCAAATCCAGTTACCTTAAGCCAAGCATTGACCTCTAGAGGGTTTAGGGTTTAGTGTCAAAGACATCTCTAAAGTGATTAACCCCACCTTGAGCTTAAATGGGGTTAGACCACACCTGGAAAAACTTCTCTGAAGAAAGTAGCCCCATCCAGTCTTTGGGAGTACTCAGGATACTTGTAGTCTGAGATGTCAGACTGACCCATAAAGAAGGATAGAGTCAAATTCTGACTAGTGATTGGACTTATGACTTTGCACTGGACTGGACTGGGATGCCTTCTTAGGGTCACATTTCTTTTGTATATAAACCCTTTCCTTATACCTATATGCGTGTCTGTGAAATTTGTTCCTCTAGTCTACCCGGACTGACTCAGGGCATCACTGCCCTTTGGTGGGAGTAGGAGGTCCAGCCTTGCTCCTGGAGAGCTGCTTTTGAACAGCCAATCCAGTGGGCTGCAGTTTCATACTCAACCACTATGCCACCGGGGCTCAGCCCTCAGCATGTGTGATTTTTGAAATAAATATCAAAATGAGTCTTTAAGAATATCACAAGGACATAAATTGAAAAATGAGAGTAGTTATATAGAAAAAGCAAAACAAACAAAAAAATACCTAGCAAATTACATAGATTGACTTCAGGACATGAAATTAGAGAAATTTTCAAATGTCATTTATCTTTTTGGTGTAATAAATTCAAATAAAAATGAGATGAAAGACCTAATTATTTTATAAATAAATTTCTTTATTATAAAATATCCTTTCATCTTAAAATCTTACAGTATGTGAAAAGCAATAAAACTAAGCAGGGTAATTTATTATATTATGGGCCAGTGCAGTATTTACTTTTATAACTAAGAACATAATCAATTTCAAAAATTGCTTTGAGAGAGCAATATTCACAGTGGGGAAACTCCCAATTGTATCATACAAATCCATTTCTATTTCCTGTTATTTTTTATAATAGCTTTTTATGAGTCATTAATGATATTTTATTTAAAGATACTAACATTCTATAACTGTCTTTGTTGTTAAAAAATAAATGAAAATGACTAGTTATCCATCTTTACCTGAGAAATAAATATGTGTAATTAATACATAGGATTGTAACTTTCTTGAAAGTAACCTGTGGAGGAAGTAGCAATAAATTGCAGGATGCTGCTTCAAATAAAAATGGGAAAAAAATGAGAGAAAATTTTAAAAAGTATCAAATGTTCTTTAAGTGTCTAATCTGAATTTAGAACCAGAGATAGATAGAGTTGATATTGCAAAGACACATGTTGCTATGATTGGCATAATAAATTTAAATAAAATTTAAGGAGCTATGCCACACATTTTTCAAATACTACCTGGAGTCATTTATAGAGTTCAGTGGAGCTTCCAGAGGAAAACAGACTATAAAAAATGGCTGGAAAGTCAGATCACAGCCAAGTGTTGTCTAATAGAGTACTAGAAGCTAAATTCCCTAAGTTGGAAAATACTTGGAAGGCACAGTGACTGCAAGAATGTACTTGAACATATTAACGATCCTGAAGATGGCACAGGACTGGGTGCCATCCAGTCTGTTCTGCATAAAACTCCCATGAATTGGAGAATACTGGATAACAAATAACACTACCAACAGTAGCAGCACCACAGGCACACTTCCCCACCTTATTGCATTGCAGAAATGTGTGTATTTTACCAATTGAAAATTTTTGACAACTCAGCAAGGAACCAATCTGATTGATGTCTGTCCATAGTATGTGTGTGTTCACTTTGCTACCCTGAATCATATTTTGACAATTCTCACAATATGCAAGCTTTTTCAAAATGCTTCTGGACAGATACTAGACTTGCAATATGATCTAAGCACAGCTTTTCTGTGCATGGAAATAGTCTGTGTGGATGAGTTTATTGTAATATTCTCTTTATTGCAGAGGTCTGTCTGGAATCAAATCAACAATACCTCTTAGGTATGCCTGTGGATAGAAGTTTGGCATACAGTTAATTATGTTTCCGTTCTTTAGGGAGCTCATGAAAAAGATTCAAACAATACATCTTTTATGGTGTTAAAGGGATACCTTTAGTGTGGGACTTATGTGCCATGTCAAGCAGCAACTTTTCATTTTGAAATGTATTTACCCAAGTTTTAGGTCTTGATGATAGCGTAAAACTGTAATAGTTGGAAGGTGAATGTATTTGCAGGCATATATATATATATATGCTCTGGAAAAAACATTTCTGACCAATAAGAATAACCTTACACCATTTTTGCATACTATGAAGGGAAACAAAAGACATGTCTTACAATGAAACAAATACTAAAATGACATGAATGAATATTTATGATATGGAAAATTATTATTAAAAACTAAAAAAAGAATAACCTTTCTTTCAAGTCCAGATAGAGCTTCAAAATCATTCTCAACACAGAACTCTAGGTAACCAATAGCAATTATTTAAGGCAGGTATGCAAGATGAAACCTTACTATGGCAATAAATGTGGGCTTAGTAAATTTTGACTGAAATCTCCATTAACAAAATAAGTATGCAAATGGATTGATTAATAAAGTAATTAGTAGGAGTAAGAGTGAACAAAAGTCTGTAGCAAGGTAGTGTCTGATAGCCAGGTTAAATCTTTGGCCTTGGAAATAAGTCTTTAGCCTTGTCATTTTGTTCATTCCATCTTATGGTGACACTTCGTACAACAAAAGAAAACACTTCTGGGTCCTGCACCTTGCTCATAATTGTTTTAATCAACTTTTTGTACTGTGGTGATTTGTACGTTGGTGTGATGCTGGAAGCTATGTCGCTGGTATTTCAAACAGCAGTGGGGATATCCAAGGTGAATAGGTTTCAGTACAGCAACAACCAACAAGGTAGTCAATGGAAAAAAGACAAACACGATCCCACTGAAAAAGGGGAGCAGACAAGGGTGTCCCTTGTCCACACTCTTAATTGACATAATTCTAGAGGTTTTAGTTAACAGTATCAGGCAAAGAAAAGACATCAAACATATTCACCTGGGGAAAGAAGAGGTGACACTATCATTTTTGTGGATGAAGTGATTTTATATTTGGAAAACCCCAAAAGCTCCACAAGGGGAGTATTGTATGCAATAGAGGAGTATGGCAGAAAAGTAGGATACAAGATGAAGAAACAGCAGTCTACCAGATTGCTATACACTTTGGATTAGAATGTCCCCTTCACAATAGCCAAGCACAAATTGAAATATCTAGGGATATACTTGACTGAAAGAACAAAAGATCTATATGAGGAAATTATAGAACACTATTACAAGAAAGCAAGAGTGACCTCAACATATGGAAGAATACCTCATGCTCATGGATCAAAAGATTCAATATAGTAAAGGTGTCAGTCTTGCCCGAGGGACTATAAAATTTTAATGCAATCCTGATACAACTACACTCATCTTTCTTTGAAGAAATGAAAAAAAAATTACCAATTTCACATGGAGGGGGGGAAAGCCCAGAACTAGCAAAGATTTCCTAAAAAAAGACACAGTTAGAGGGCTTGCTTTACCTCACTTTAGCATATAGTATACAGCCACAGAGGTCAAAGCTGCATGGTATTAGTATAATGACAGATACTCACATCAATGGAAAAGAATGGAAAATCCAGAAATAAAGGTATACAGGAAACTGATCTTTTAGAAGGGCTCAAAAAATATCAAATGAGAAGCACATGCCCTCTTCAACAAGTGGCCTTGGAGAAAATGGATTTCAACCTGCAGTAAAATGAATCTTTTCTCACTCCATGCACAAGAATAAACTCAAGGTGGATCACAGACCTCAAAGTGAACCTCAAATTATTAGGGCCATCAATGAGGGAATTGGGACCAACCTAAGAACTTTGGCACAGGGAATACATAGGCTATCAAAAATAGGGAAGGGCACAAACACAGAGGAGGCATACATTGACAAGTGGGATACATTGAAGACAAAACACCTGTGAACATCAAAAGAATTTACCAAGAGAGTAGTAAGAGAGTGCATGGACTGGGAAACATCTTTAGCAATGACATATTGGACAAAAAACATTACTAAAATCTACAGTACTCGGCTAGCTTCCAAAAGACAAAAACGAATTTTCCACTGATGAGGTGGGCAAAGGACCTGAACAGAAGTTTCACACGGGCAGAAATCCAAATGGCCAATAAATATGAGAAAATGTTTCCAATCATTAGCCACAAGAGAAATGCAAATTAAAACAATGGGCTACCTACCACCTAACACCTTCAACGATAGCCTAATTCAAAAAATCAGAAAGCAACAATTGTTGGAGGGAGATAGGAACTCTAATCACTGCTGGTAGACCTGTAGGTGTGTATGGTAACTATGGAGAGTGATCTAGTGATTTCTAAAATAGATGAAAATTGAGCTACCATACGACCCAGCAATCCCCCAACAGGGCATTTACACAGAAGAGGCAAAAAACAAACCACAGCCAGACATCTGTGCTCCAATGTTCATTGTGGCACAGTTCACAATTGTAAGGAGTTGAAAACAACCCAACTTTCCATCAACAGATGAATGGATTAAAAACCCGGCACATACATACAATGGTGAACTATGCATCACTAAAAAACAGTGATGAATGTATGAAACACATTGTCACAATGGAAGAACTGGAGGAAATTATGCTAAGCAAAGTAAGACAAGCACAAAAGGACAAGTACAACATAAATCTGCTGAGGCAAGTTTAAAAAAATGCAAAAGGGAATTAAAAAAAACTATGGTATACAAATATTCCTGGGGTGAAATCCAGGTAACATGGTAGGGACCAGACCAAATCCAGGGACTCATACGGTAGCCAACTATAAAGGAAGAGGAAGGGGAGGGAAAAAAAAGAAAAGAGATGGGTAGTGGGGAAACAGGGCACTAACCCACCTAAGGGGAGAGTATTGTTTCTGTCTTCACAGGGAAAAAAGAACCAGACTTCAACCCAGTGCTCCAAGATGTGAATGCAACATACCAGCAGGGAACCAGTAGAGAGGTCTGAGGATCCAGACCCTATCCCAACTACACAGCCAGTTTCTCCTCCTCCAAGAAGAATTTACTTCAGAGGCCAGCACTGAAGCTACAGCTGAGAGATATTGACATCTGATCAGAGCACAGGGAGCAAATGAAGTGAAAGGATGGGAGAGAATGCACATCCAGGCCCACCAAGCTTTGAGAACTATGTCCCCGCTCAGAGCAGCCAATCTACAGAGAAGGCCATATGGCCAGCCCCACTGTGAGACACGCCATCCCTCACTGATGACTAGCCCTACAGGGGACAGCACTGGAGACACAGTGTGGGAACTGTGCCCGATCTGACTCCACCACACTGAGGCAAAACACTAAGGGAGTGCAACACAGTAGTAAGGGGAGCAGAGCAAGGAAATCCCAAGAGAGAACCAAAAATAGATTTGGGGCCCAGAGCATGACACCCTGTCAGACTCACTGAAAAACACTCCTAAAGGTCAACAAGCAGTCCTCGAACTATTTTCAGGGTTTTCTTTTTGTCATTTTGTCGTGGTTGTTGTTGCTACTGTTTTTTTTTGTTGTGGTTGTTGTTGCTTTGTTTTGCTTTGTCTTGCTTTTGTGTATGCTACTATTTCCGCAAGTCTAGCTAGTTAATATAGGCTGGATTAACAACCTAGAGGAGAAAACAACTGGACTGATGATTCTGGTAGGACATGGGAGAGGGGGAAGAGGGGGAAGGATGTGATATTAACATACCCAGAGACAAGGGAACAATAAGTGATCCAAAATTGGTGAGGAGGGCGCAGGGGGCCCGGGGTGGGGGGTGGGGGCTTGATCAAGATTAATAACACCAAGAATTACTGAAACCCAAATGAAGCTGAGCATGATGGTAGGACAAGAGGAAAGTAAAAGGAAATAGAGGCAAGAACTAGGAGGCAACGGGCATTTATAGAGGTCTAAATAAAGACATGTACAAATGTAAGTATATTTACATATGAGGATGGGGAAATAGATCTACATGCATATATTTATAGGTTTAGTATTAAGGTTGCAGATGGATATTGGGCCTCCACTCCCTCAATTGCAAGAACACTTTGTTTTATTAACCTGGCATTCCATGATGCTCACTTCCAGATATGATCACTAAAGACAAAGCAGGTGCATAAGTAAAAGTGGGGATGATGCTGATAGTGTCTGGCTGTCAAGCAATATAGTGTCTTGAGTTTTTTTTTTTTTTTTTTTTTTTGTGGGCATCACTGCCTCTGGTAGTCGTGGGCGGTACCTAGCCGCCGCTGGATTTGAACTGCCAAGCCTGCAGGCTGCAGTTCCACACTCAACCACTTACGCCACCGGGGCTCAGCCCAGTGTCTTGAGTTTTAAAGGCTTGAAGGTAAACAATCGGCCATCTAGCTGAGAAGCAACAGATTCCACATGGAAGAAGCATACCAGCCTATGTGATCATAAGCGGACAATGAGATTAGTTATCAGGCATCAAAGAACCCAAAATCATATTGTTGCATGCACACATTCCTGATATGATTGTTAAAGCAGATGTGTGCATAAGCAAAAGTGGTAAAGAAAGCTGATGGTGCCTGGCTATCAAAAGACATAGCATCTGGGGTTTTAAAGGCTTAGAGGTAGCCAAGCTGCCATCTAGCACAGAAGCAGCAACAATGTCCACATGGAAGAAGCATGCCAACCTGTGTGATCATGAGGTATCAAAGGGATCAGGCATCAACAAACAAAAAAATCAAATCATTGTGAATGAGTGGGAGTGCAGGTGGGGGCCCAAGGCCCATCTGTAGGCAACTGGACATCTCCTTATAGAAGGATCGTGGGGAGGAGATGAGTCAGTCAGGGTGCAGTGTAGCAATGATGCAATATACTTTTTTCTAGTTCTTATATGCTACCCCACTCCACCCCATGCTCTCTCCCCATCAGGATCTCAATTCTACCTTACAAATCTGGCAAGACAAGTGGATGCACAATTGTACTGATAGGAACTGAAAGCACAGAGAATCCAGAACAGAAGTTTCCTTCAAAACCAATGGTGAGATTGGCAATACTGGGTGGGTGGAGGAAGGATGGGGTAGAAAGGGGAAAAAGTTTACACGTAGATCCTTGTAATCAGACAGGGATCCTTGTAATCCCTGTGGTATGGGCAACAGAAAAGTGGAAGATAGGTATGATATGACAAAATAATAATAATTTATCAGTTATCAAGGGCTCATGAGGAAAGGGGGATTGGGGAGAGAGAAGATTGAGGAGCTGATATCAAGGGCTCAAGTAGAAAGCAAATGTTTTGTGTATGATGAGGGCAACAAATGTAAAAATGTACTTGACATAATGAATATATGCATGGATTGTGATGGGCAGCCCCCAATTTAAAAAAAAAAACCTTTATCAATTGATCCTATCTCTGATGCACATTGGGTCTGATCTGATTTTCAACATTTCATTCTGTTTGTTGTTTGCTCATATTGGGGGTTATCTCCGATGTATTAAGTTATTCGTGACCCTCTTGAATTTTAGATATTTTTCTCTTTTTAGTATATGAAACTCAGGATTGATGAACCAATTGATAGAACAAGCACAATAAGGGTTACAGGGGGGAGCTGGGCATGGGGGCAAGTACAGTGGTGAAGGTAAAAGGGAGGAAATGTCAAGGCATTCATGAAGGAAAAGAATGTTTTGAAACTGCTTGATGTAGCAACTGTGCAATACTGCTTGATGTGATAGAACTCTGGAATGACATCATATCTGTATCAACTCCCCAAAAATGGTTTCAAAAAGAGAGAAATATTTTATTTTGTTTAGAGTTACTAATTATTTGAAAATTCTTTAAGAAGCTAACTTTGACTTTCCTTGAGTGACTATAGCAAAATTCAAAAAAATGAGGAGGTTTATAAGAACAGAAAATGATTGTTTTACAGTTCTAGAAGCCATGAGTCTAAATTGAGGATGCCATAGGGCCACATGGCCTCTCTAAAGGCTTGAAGGAAAGATTCTTCCTGGTCTCTCCCAGTTTCTGGTGGTCCCAGATAATTCATGCATTCACTGCCTTATGGATGAAGCTTCACATATCTGTATAACTCTTGCTTTTCTATTTTTGTCTCTCTTCTCCCATTTTTTAAAAGACATCCCTCAGATTCAAACCTACCCTTTTCCAGGAAAATCTCATGCTAACCTAACTGATCACATCGTTAAAGGCCACTTTTTCCAAACAATGCCATGCTCACAGGTATTGTGCTATTGATTTCTGTCTTCTTTCGAAGGGATAAC
>PVJH01037270.1:0-18062 GCA_004026705.1 Nesogale talazaci | reverse complement strand
GCCCACCCTGGGAACTACTCCCGTGGTCCTGCTGCCCCACCCTTGCATGTCCACAGAGATGCCCCTGTGCCAGCGGTGCCTCCTGCATCCCATGGTTGCCCTGGGCCTTCGGTTTGTCACAGGTCCCAACAGCTGACTGGGAGAGACAGGTGCGGGGAGGGGGGGTGGGGCTGGGTCTTAAGGAGCCTGAGGTCCCCCCAAGCTGTCACACGTTCAGGCCTACCACGGAGATCCCCGAAGAGGATGTCACTTTACAATACCTGACCCCCGCCCCCGCCCTCAGAGAGAAGGAAATAAGGGGTGCTTTGGGGAACGGCCATGGGTCCTTACTGTGCCGCAGTGTATTTTCGGCTTCTACTCCTGCTGTTTCTGTAACCCCGGCCCACAGCTGGTACGGGACAATGCAGATCTGCGTTGTGAGCTTCCTAAACTGGAAAAACGACTTCGGGCTACGGCTGAGAGAGTTAAGGCCCTGGAGGGTGCACTGAAGGAGGCCAAGGAGGGCGCCATGAAGGACAAGCGCCGGTACCAGCAGGAGGTGGACCGGATTAAGGAGGCTGTGCGGTACAAGAGCTCCGGCAAGCGGGGCCACTCGGCCCAGATTGGTGAGTGGGGCAGGGGTTAGCGGGCAAAGTGGGGTTCCCACCAGGAGCTACTTTTCTAGCAAATTCCCAAAAGCCAAGCAATTCGATGACTGCTGCTCACTCAGTCTCCAGCCAGACCCTGGTCACAGAGAGGTCGCAGTGTCAGAATGAGCTGTCTCATAGAAGCGACTCCACGCAGCCTTCTCAGGTGCAGGACCACATGGTTGTGTGACTTTTTTTTTTTTTAAATCATTATTGGGGGTTCACCCAACCTTATCACGATGAGTACATACATCAACTGTACGCAGTCCATATTTGCACATTTGTTGCCATCACTCTCAAAACGCCCTCCCTCCACGTAGGGCCCCCCTCCCGTGTGACTCTTGAATGCGCATAATTTCCAAGATGGTTGATCAGCTCTCCATCTCCACTCGCAGGAGGGAAGAAAGGGCCCCGGCCAGCTTGGCCTTTGTCTGTGCACCCCTCGGGAGCTGAATGCTTGAAAGACAGCAACATTGAGCTTCCCACCCTGCAGACCGTCCCTTAAAACCTGAGACCCAGGGCTGAGCCCCGGTGGCGCAGTGGTTGTGCGCGGGACTGCGGCCCACTGGGATGGAGGTTCAATTCCAGCAGTGGGGCTGGGCCTCCTACTCCCACCGCCGGAAAGCAGTGATGCCCAAAAAAACTTAAAAAAAACAAAGCAAAACAAAAACCTGAGACCCCTTTGGTGGTTTACTCCTTATTTTTTGACCCCCTCACCATGCACTTTACTGAACGTCTCTCATTAGAAAACAAAGGTGCTGCCGCCGCTTCAGGTGACCCGGTTCGTCGAACGGGGCAAGCCAGGGGACACACTCCTCGGCCTCATTTTCCTTGTTCATCCATCGCAGCCAAGCCCGTGCGACCCGGCCACTACCCCGCATCTTCGCCCACCAACCCCTACGGCACGCGCAGCCCGGAGTGCATCAGTTACAGCAACAACCTCTTCCAGAACTACCAGAATCTGTACCTGCAGGCCGCGCCGAGCTCCACCTCAGACATGTAGTACGTAACCCTCCCTGGGGAGGGGGAGGGGGGCCACGGGCGGGGCCTCCCCCCGGTGGAGCTGGGTCAGCCATGGGGTGAGCTTTCGCTCTTTGGCTGAGTAGCTTCACTTCTGACGCCACACACCTGCCTCTGCCCTCTCGGCCTGGGACAAGCTCCGTCCCTGAGGCTGAGGGTGGGAAGGTCGGGTGGGTGGTGGAGGGTGGGGGCCAGAAGCCGCCTCTCTCTCTGCTCTACCCAGCTTTGCCAACTCCTGCGCCAGCAGCGGGGCCACATCTTCTGGAGGCCCTTTGGCTTCCTACCAGAAGGCCAACATGGACAATGGTGAGCGAAAGGGCAGGCAGGAGAGAGCCCAGAGAACTAAGCCAAGCCGGCCCGATGCATGCAGCCCTGTTGCAGTCCTGATGGTTTCCTCCTGTGGCTAGCCCCACCCCTACCCTCCTCTCCTCGTCCTCTTCTCCTTGGGGGAGGGGTCCGGGAGGCTTTTGCTCAAGCAGAACGTGGAGTGTTTAGGGGTTTGGTCAACCGTGCCAGGGGATAGCTATGCCGCAATCTCACCTTTTCCTGACGGGGGCTTAGGAGGGAGGATTTGGGGCGACTCTTGCTAATGCCCCATCTCCTGTTTTCTTCCAATCCTGGATTTTCCGTGATGGATCTCTTCAGGAAACGCCACAGACATCAATGACAATAGGTAGGCCCCGCCCCCTGTCCTCGGGTGGTCTGAGTGGGTAGATGTTATTCTACAGTGACTAGGTTATCCCTTCCTTAAAGGTTCCCTGGGCCCGTGGGCTTGGGGATGTGGGAGGAGATGGAGCCTGTCCCTTGTCACTGTGTCCCTTCCAGGAGAGCTGAGTCATCCCCTGCCTTGGGATGTCTTCATAGTCATCCTTCTGTGGCTTCTCCCTCCCAGTTCTGGTTTTGGGGTCTTGGGGGTGGGGGGCGGGCCGGAAATACCATACATGTCTGGTGACCTGGATTTCTCTCCTCCTTTGGGGGAACACTGTGACCTTGGGCAAGTCAGCGCCAGCTCTCTGGCCTCAGTTTTGCCTGTGTTCCCACCAAACAAGAACCACCAGCCCTTTTTGCTCCCACCGGCATGCTTCTAGCGCCGCTGAGTGACCCTGCCGGGGACCCTTCCCTTTCTGCCACTGAGCTGACCCTGACCGTGCCGTGCTGTGGCCATCTCTTCTTTCCCCGCCAGGAGTGACCTGCCCTGCGGCTACGAGGCAGAGGACCAGGCCAAGCTTTTCCCTCTCCACCAAGAGACGGCAGCCAGCTAATCTCCCCGGCCCACGGCTGCATACCTGCACTTTCAGGTAGCTTCAGGCCGCTTCCTCAGACCAGCCTCAGGTTGCTTCCTTTCTCACCCTTCAGCCTTTTTGATCCTTTTTTTTTTTTTTTTTTAACCATCTCAAAAAGGTTTTCTTACCCCTCACCTCCTACTCTCTCCTCCTCCGAACTGCACCTGTGCTGCTCCCTGTCCTCTGGACAGCGCCTTCTTTAGACACTTTACTGCGGTAGCCGCAGCACTACCTTGCTGCCACTAGAGGTCACTGTCACGGATGAACCGTGAGCCAGGGTCTTTGTACTTCATCCAGAGAGGCACACAGGTCCCAGAATGTGGCTCTTAGGGACCCTTGGGAGATCACCCCGGTCCTGAAGGCCCCTACCCTGAAGTACTGTTGGAGGGCCAGGTCTTTTCTGATGGAAGAAATCTCCAGGCAAGGAGATGTCTGTTTCCCGGCGAGACCCGTTTCCTCACCGCATAGCATAGTATGTTCAACCAGTAGGAAGTTTGAGGAGGGGCACCTGCCCGCCCCCCACCTCCCCCAGTTCACCTTTTGTCCAGGCCTAGCCCCAGTGTTAGTACTCCCTTCCCATCATGCTCGCTTCAGTCTTCTCCTCACCTCCCAGCCCCTTCCTTCTCCCCCTCTGCCCTCTCCTCAGCAGTGCAGGCCTGGCCAGGATCCTGTTGTACTGCCTGCTGTGGGTTCTCGGGGAATGAGAAAGAGGAGAATGCAGCCAGTGTCTTAGCTGGGCTGCATGCTCTCTAGGAATTCGCCGGGATAGCAGGCTGGGCACACAGCAGAAAGGCAGGAGGAGCAGAGAATCGAGGAGGAGGAAGAGGAGGGGGAGGAGGGGGATGGAGCTCTTAGGGAGGGCCTGGGGCTGGTAATGGGTGTCTCTGTGTTGGTGTCAAAGAAACAGGACCTCAAGCCAAAGCCTGTACAAATCCACCCCTGTTCCTTTGGGGCCAACAGCAGTGGCTGGGCTGCATGACGGCGCCTCACACGCTCTTTCTCTTTCTTCCCCAGTTTCTAAGAGGGACTGAGGCCTCTCCTCTCAGCATGCTGCAAACCCGTGGTCTCTGATACTAACTCCCTCCCCAACCTTGTTGTCTGACTGTACTGCGTGTGATGTCTCCTCTTACGTACTCTGTAGCTCTTTGTACTCTGTATCTAGATCTCAAAGCTGCTGCTCCGTCTCCCCTCTCTGTCCTACTCTCCAAGTATCTGATGATGTATCTAGCGATTTCTGAGTATAGTCCACTCTCCGCGTTTGGGGAACTAGGGAGGAGGGTGACTGTTTCTTCTTTTTCTCTCATATATTCGTCTCTCACACTATGTGCTGGCAGTCACCGAGGTCACGGAGGTGATTAAAAACAAACAAAGCAGGAGCTGGAGGGCTATGCCCCTTCTCTCCTGGCGTACACGCACACACGCGCACACACGCACACACACACACACACACAAAGCCTTAAGCAGAAGAATGTCTTAGCATCCTAAGAAGACACAAAGATAGGCTCTTCCTCCCTCCCTTCCTGCACAGAGCACAGGGAGGGGCCCACTGGAAGAACGTCGAACTTAGATGGGTTGTTTTCTCCACACACCCAAGCTGAGGGCGTCCAGGGCCTCACCTCTGGAAGGAGTCGGCCGTTGGCCTCCCTCAGCTGTTCTCGCTGAACCGAGGACATGGGCCCCTCCGCGCGCTCATCCAATCTCCACCTTCTACCCCACAGCTTGTGGCCAGAACCCATAAAAAATAGTCTTGAAAAACTGTGGAGGCAGCCATCTCCCCACAGCCTGTCAGATGGTTTGCTCGCCCGTCTGGGGTACTGGTTATAGGTGCGTGCAGTCTGAAGGATTGGTTCCTTAGGCTTGTTTAGCTGAGAACCGCTGTGGTCAGCTTCTGTTGCCCTGGGGCCTTGGGCAGAGGACGGGGGCCACCCCCTTTCTCGGTCCCTCCTCTCTCCACTGCTCCGTCAGGGCGTCCAGTTCCCTGGCAAGCATTGATCACTCGATTATGTCCTGTCAACCAGGAGCCTGAGTTCCCCCCGATGTACCTTTTTTTTTTCTTTGTCCCACAGAGAGTTTCTTCTGTCATGTTCCCAGCTGGTAGTAAGTGCACTTTAGAGAAAGGGGCAGGGCGGCTTTTCCAGAGGTGAAGGAGTTCTTCCACCTTCCTGGCTCAGCCTAGGGGGCCCCTGCACCATGGAGGGGACTGATGCTTTGGTCCCGGGTCGTCCTCTCCGTCCACATGGTGCTCAGGTGGTTTCCCAGGTAAATGCAGGGATGGAGGATGGACATCACTAGCCAGCCCATGGCAGGAAAGCCTCGTGTCCAGCTAGCCAGTTAGAAGACAGGATCCCCCAGCCACCGGGCACCCCGCACCTAGATTTACCTAAGTCCGGCAAGAACATTCCCGCCAGTGCCAGCCGGTAAAATACGAGCTTTATTGGTGAGTGACCCGTACAGGGGGAAAGTCCCTGTGCCCTTGCCTGTTGGAACCTTTTTAGCAATTAGGGTGAAATGCGGGGGCGGGGGGGGGGCAGGTAGGCAGTAGTGGCAACAGAGGGTTGCAGACTAAGTTCCAAGGTGGCAACTTTCAAGCATGGAAAACGTTCAAAGCTTTCCAGTACAATGAGTGCAAAGTGAGGCAGACCTAAAAGTGGGGGGCGCCTCGTGACTGCAGGAGCCCTGGGGACAGTCCCAAGGGCCTTTGAGCCTACTGGAGAACCACGGCCCACTCTGTGGACAGCCCTTCTCCAGGCTCCCCTTCCCCACACCTGCCCCTCAGCCAAGGGGGTGGGGCGGAGGGATCCTGAGGGCAGGTGAACCACGCCTCTCCAGACCTTGTAGGAGAGAAAAATGACCTCAGGGTCACCAGTGAGTCACTTGCTTAGAGGCCCATCAACAAAAGGGACGTCAGGTAGCCTTAGCCACCAGGGCACTCAAAGACCCAGTGGGTTTTGTGGAATCTTGCCATCCCACCCGAGGGTTCTTTGGAAGGAGCAAAGACACAGGGAACTGTGAAGGTGGCGGGCTGGTGAGAGGTAACTCGGAGGGGCAGCCCCCTCGTTCACAGCTGTAAGGGAAAGAGAATTCACTTCCTCAACTCCTAGACCCTCCACCACAAGCTTCATACCGCCTCCTCCCCTCCCCCCCCCACCTCGAGGCATCCCTTCCAGAGAGCCAGGGTCCCATGGGACACCTGGCCTGCCCACTCACATCTGCCAAAATGTTGCATGCCAGCGTGGAAGACACACAAAACCACACAAGCCCCACTGTGTATTTACTTGATGTACATAAATATCTTTAAAATAAAACTCAATGATGACTGTACAGTGTTGTAAAGCTGGTTTATCGCCACCCTCTTCTCCCTTCTTTGAAGATAATGGCACAGTGGGTAGCCCTCCAGAGGGTTTCTAGAGCCCTAGTCACCTGGGGATTTTTTTCTTTTTTTTTTTTTGTGTGGCATCACTGCCCTGGTGGGAGTTGGAAGCTCAGCCTTGCTCCTGGAGAGCTGCTGCTGGATTTGAACTGTCAACCCTGTGGGCTGCAGTCCCGCACACAACCACTAGGCCACCAGGGCTCAGCCGGATTTTTTTTTCTTAGCAATGTGTCTTGGAGCTCTTCTCCTGGTTAGTAAATATATTTATCTCATGAAGACTTTTTCCATGTATTTCTCCTGCAGTGGATTTGGGCCGACTTCTGGGTGTTCTGTCATTTTTAATGCAAACGCTCACCATTGAGTCCTGCGTTTCCCACCCAGCCCCCCATCGCAGTTCTGGCATCGGTTCCTGCCCAGGGCCTCTCTCTCTCCACCTGGCCAGCGCCTCAGTTCTCCTGGCCCCAGCTCGTCTGCACGGTCACCTTTCCACACCCGTCCCGTCGCAAAGCAGCACTCTCTGCTCCTTCGTCAGAGCTTTTGTGGTGAAGGCAGACAACCACACAACCACGGAGGAGCAGAGGGCAACTCTGAAGAAGGCATGTTCACGGCAGGGTGCCGGAGTGCCCGGCTGCTACGGCACAGACCCAGGGTAGTGATCAATCTGCCCGGAGTTCCGACAGTCCCAGAGAATCACCTCGAGTCAGAACCGCCCCCACCTCACACAACAGAAACCAAGACCCCACATCTCCCACCAGGCCCTCAGGGCTGCTCATCGTTCCTTCCAGATGCCCGGTGGGAGAAACCAGCCCTCCCACGATCACGCGTCTGCTCGGTGTGATTGTGTGGTTATGATGCATAAAGATTTTAGTAAAGTCATGGAGAAGAAGGGAAGAGAAGGTAAAATAAAGGAGTCCGACACGTTTCATGGTAGCACGCTCACCTGGACGCCCACCATCTCACCAGCCAGGTCTGCGCACAGCTCTGGTGATGAAGAGAGCAACTGATTTCTAACCAAGGCTCATATATCTTTGGGGGGGGGGGTGCAAACCCACAATTATAGGTAAAGACATACGTCACAGGAAAGGGTTGTACTATAGGTAAAACAGTCATGGGAGGGCGATGATCTGGGGGTGCACACGCTAGAGGAAGAGGGGCACGTGGACAAGAGAACATGTGACATGAAGAGTGGATCCTAGAGTCATGGCGGCCTAACCTTGATTGTCTCTGAGGTGGAGGCTTGATTGATTCCGAGCCCTTCAGGGAAAGCAATCCGCTGTTCTAAGAGCGGGGAGTGAGTCCCCCCATGGTGGGACAGACAAGGAGACTCACCCTCACTCCCCTACCTCTTCCTCCCAGGCGACAACTGTGTCTGCTGGAAAAGGGCAATTCAAGTGATTGCGCACCCAATTCATCCTGCCCACCCCCACCCCCCGGACCCTGCCATGAATCACCCCTCACTCGCAAGAAGTCACTCACTGTAGGACAGTACAGGATCCCTGTGGTGCAGTGGTTAGGAGTTGGGCTGTGATCTGCACGGTGGGCAGTTTGAAACCACCTGCAGCTCCTTGGGAAAAAGACTGGGCCTCTCTCCCCGTAACCAGTTACCGTCTCAGAGCCCACAGGAGGTGGCTCCGAGCCAGCAGTGACTTAATGGCAGAGAGTTTGGTTGGGGTGTAGGACCAAGTAGAACGTGTTCGCCCCTTTGGAAGCAACCAATGGGTTTGAACAACCCACCTTGTGAGCTAACCCAGTGGTTAACGCACATCCACACAATTGCCTGTATTTCCACATAGCCTTTCTCCCTGCTGACAGGTGAGAACTTTCCCTTCTTTGGCTAAAAGCTCAAGTGTGTCCCCTTATAGAACCTTCATTCTGGATGCTGGTACAGAACTCCGATGTATTTAAGTAACTAAAAGTGGTTTTGATTTGGGCAGCTCACCTCTTGTGCCTATAAGTTACTTTCCTGTCTTACCTATTGTCTCCGCAACCAAGCTGACAGGCCTGAAAAAGTTCCAAAGTTCCCATTCCCACTGTTAGGCCGGGTTACAACTTGAGAAGCAAATCCAGCAACACTCCTCTGTATAAGGAGATTTCTGAAGAGGAGCTTATACCAAGGGCTCAAGTGGAAAACGTTTGGGAATGTATGTGGCAACGTGTGCAAATGTGCTTGATACAGATGAGGTACTGAAGGTTATAATAAATGTAAGAGCCCCCAATAAAATGATTTTTTTTAAAAAGGAGTTTTCTATCAAGGAGTAACTATATATTGAGAAGGGATCCCAGCCCAGTCCAACACAAGCTCCTGAGTCCCACACTAGTCCCCGAGTCCCTGTTCAGGCTCACTCAGCCACATGCAATGATGCAGGTGCCGTCATGTGCATCCAAGGTCAGTGGAAACCTGGCAAGGCACCAACAGCCCTCGCCCTCAGTCCCAGCAAGCAGGGAGGAGAAGGGACAAAGAGGGAGGTTCCCAGTCCCCGCCCCCTGCCCTCCCCTCTCACCCGCTGCTTAAAAGGCCACATCCCCAAGCAGGGCTCATCTGGCTGTGACTTGATTGACAGGTTGAATTCCACCCCTACACTTTTTTTCAACTTCAAGTCTCTGACTACCCACCTCCCATTCATTACTAAGCCCACCTCGGCCAGTTTTTGTCTTGCTGAAACTGTTTTTCCAAAGGTCATCAGTTACCATATACCATGGCCTGTCCTGCCTCACCTCTGTGACATCTGACACTGATTGACCTTCCTTCCTTCCCTGAAATCCGACTCCCTCTGTGTTTGACCCTGCTGGCCTGACTTTTCCTCTGGGTCATCTGCTCCCAAGCTTCTCTTCCTCTATCCCTCCCTTAAGTACTGCTGTATCGCTTGACCTTTCCTGGCTCATTCCGTGAAGGCACCCAGACCCGTAGATTCCACGTCAATCCATCAGGTTCTCCAGTCCGGCCCACTTTGCTGAACTCTAAGACCATATAGCTAGCTGTCCTCAGGTACCTCAAACGTGTTCCAAATAACAATAATAATGTTGCAAACACACATCTTTCCTCCCAAAAACTGCTGTTCATGTCATCCCACCATAGCCAGAAACCTAAAACTCTCACCCCATGCCTCCTGTTCCCTCCAACCCCACCCCCACTAAGGACTTTCCAAATCAACACCAAATTGTATCTTTACATGTCATCTTCTTTCCACCCCAACAGCCAATGATCCATCAACTTGTGCTTGAACTTTTGCAGTCTACCTGCACCCTCCAGAGGAATGCCTGAGTTCTTCCAGGAAAAAACAACTCCCATCAACCCGTTTCTGGCATACAGTGACCCTAGAAGGCAAGGTGCAATGGCCCCTAGGGGTTCCATGACTGTCACTCTGCTCATCTTCTCCCACAGAGCGGCTGGTGCTTTCAAACTGCTGACCCTGTGGTTAGCAGTCCACTATGCCACCAGGGCTCCCGAGTCCTTCTAGAAGCTCAGTCAGTATGTTGAAACCACAACGGGGTCGTCAGACTTCTTCCCAGGTCCAGCTTTACTCTAAGGGTTCACCTTCTCCCTTCAAATCCACTCAGATTCCCAGCATCCCTCCAACTGAGGAGAACTGTTCTGCACGGTTGCTGAGCACTTTATAGGCAGGGACAGACCTGTCTTTCTGCTGGGGAGCTGAGAGGCGGATGGATTTGAACTGCTGACCTTGGGATAACAGTATGTAATCTTAACTCTCTGTACCACGGGAACCTGTCCTCGAACAGGACTCGTTATTTCTTTGCCTCCATACATTTTGTGTGTGTGTGGCATTACTGTCCTCTGGTGGGAGTAGGAAGCCCAGCCTTGTTCCTGGAGCTGCTGCTGGATTTGAACCGTCAACCCTGTGGGCCGCAGTCCCACACACCACCACTCCCCCACCGGGGCTCAGCCGCCTCCATACATTTTGCTTAGTGGTACCTTACAAACAAACAAAAACCTTTCTCCCGTAGTCCTGAGCTGCACTGGGCCTTTCATAGCCAGTTCCGAGTCTGCTCTGTTTGAGACGACCACTCCTACTGTGCGTTATTAACTTCAGACACGCTCATCTAACCCTCCTCTCTCACGGCCACATTCCCTTTGGTCACCCAGCGCTGTGACTCCTCACTTCCTCAACCGCAGGAGCTGCCTTCTCCGCTGGTTCCACCCACGAAGGACCATGAGCACCTACAAAAGCAGGTGTCTGTGAAGACCCAAACCCACTCCCTGTTGCCCAGTCGCGCAGCAGTTCCGAGGCTGTCACTCATTAAGGGTGTGGAAAGCCTCGTCTTTCTGCGGAGGAAGTGACTAAAGGTTTGGAGCTGCTGCCCTGAGGGGCCTTCAAAAAATCTGTGGGATACTAACATTACCTGTGCGTGAGCCATTTGGTAACCACCCGAGACAGATCCATGAACGAAAGAACGGTGAAAAGGGGCGGGCCAGGCCTCCGGTAAGAAGTGTGGGTTTCTAAGGTCCCTGCCTTCCCTAGCCCTAGCTGCTGCTTCTAATTATATTTTTCAGCTTTAGAATGTGTTCTTTTTTCTTTTTTTATAATTAATCATTTTACTGGGGGTTCATAAATAAAGTGACCAGATGTTAAGCGGGACACCATTGACGGGGTGAGGTGGGAGGGGGTGTTTCTTGATGAAAAATTTGGTGTATATGGAGCAACAAACATTTTCATAGAAGGCAATAATAGTATTGTAATATATTTATTTTAATTTTAAAACGCAGTGATGCCCTCCCCAAATTTTTTTTCCATCCAAGAAAAAATTTTTTTAAACACCGCGGGACGTTGAGACGTTGTTAAAAAGCGGGACGTCTGGTCACTTGATCATACAACTCGTATCACAATCCATCCCTCCATCCCTCGTATGCCAAGCACCTTTGCCCATTTGTGGCCAGCCCGAGCTTTTAAAGAAAGAAAGGCTCGGGCTGAGCCCCGGTGGCGTAGTGGTTGTGCGTGGGACTGCGGCCCCCTGCGAACCCCTGGGACGGAGGTTCAATTCCAGCAGTGGGGCTGGGCCTCCTACTCCCACCACCAGGGGGCAGTGATGCCCAAAAAACAAAACAAAAAAAAGAATGAAAGAAAGAAAGGCTTTCGGGTGAGGTCGGGACCCGGCGCTAGTCAGGAGAAATTGAGCAAAACCGGAAAGCGGTGACTTCGCAGGAAAGGGTCCACTGACCAGGGGGTGAGTCAGGCCCGTCGCAGCCGCGCAGCGCCCCCGCCCCCCCGCCTCGCCAGGTCGCCCCGCTGCTCCCCGCCCCCGGGGGCCGGCGCGTCAGGAGAGCCCACCCCCCTCCCGGCGGCGGCGGCGGCGGCGGGAGGGGGCGGAGCCAGCGCGCCCCGCCCCGCCCCGCGGGCCGGCCTCCGGTCACGTGACGGCGGCGCAGGTGAGCTCCGCCGCTTCCGGGGTCGGGCGCCCGGATCGTGGCCCGCTCGGTCTTCGGCTCGGTCGGCTGCGCGGGCTACTATGGCGTCGTCCTCGGCCCCGCCGGCCACCGTACCCGCGGCGACCGCCGGCCCCGGCCCGGGCTTTGGCTTCGCCTCCAAGACCAAGAAGAAGCATTTCGTGCAGCAGAAGGTGAAGGTGTTTCGGGCGGCCGACCCGCTGGTGGGCGTGTTCCTGTGGGGCGTAGCCCACTCGGTGAGACCTGGCCCCGGCCCCCACCCCAGCCCTCCCCGCAGCCCTCCCGGCGCCCCCGTTTCCACGACCCCGCTCCGGAACCGTCGGCGCTGTCTCCCGCGTTTTCCCGGGGTGCCCACCAGCGCCCAGGTGTTGCCGTGCTTCCCTTTCTCCTGGTCGGCTCTCGGTGCCTCGCCCGCAGCCCTGGACTCCCTCCGCCTTCCCCACCCGACATCCAGCCCCAGGTCCAGGCTACAGAGCCCTGCCTGGACTGGACACCGGCCCGGATCGGGCTCCTGCTGGAAGGACATGGGAGGGAGTGGCTCTCCCGGGTTGGTGGTGGTGAGGTCTCTGGCGAGACGGAGAGAATGAGCGTGAGTGAGTGAGTGTGTGTGTGTGTGTGTGTGTGCGCGCGCGCCCTAACTGGATTCCACTTGCTTTTCAGCCCTAGGTCCCTGACTTTGTCTTGGGGGACGCTCCAGGCTACCTGGACCTTCTAATCCTGCTTGTCCCTCCTTTTCCCTTCCAGAGGTACAGCGTTTCAGAGAGACTGCCCCACCCCTGCCTTGAGCCTAGTGGGTGCTGTCCATCAGGGCTTTTGCCTTGGCTGTGTGCCTTTGGCCTCACCGCGTCCCCGTTGCCGGCTGGAGCGTCAGGGTTTATGGACGTGGGTGGGGTGTCCGCCGTGGAATAGTGAAAGGCCTGAGGAGCTCTGCCCTGGGGAACCTTAGACCACGGGAGTGTGCTCAGGAGGGCCCTGTGCCCTGAGCGTCAGGAGGCCAGCTGACCACCATCTCCGAGGGCAGGAAGCAGGCCCATGTCTCCTCCCCTGAGATAGGGGCTCTGCAGAGAACAGGGACCTCAGATGGGGCTGGGTCTATTTTAGAAATCCGCTTCCTGGCGCTGTGAGAGTCCTGGCAGGCTGGTGTGGGTGGAAGGGTGTGAAGAGGAATTCGGTTTGTCACATTCGTCACTTGTGCTTTAGAATATTGTCTAGGGGCGGTCAGTCCCTCGTGCATTTGCGGCTGGGGACCGCACCCAGCTACCCGGGGGATAAGGTCTTCATAGCTGAATATTTGGCATGAGGTCCTTAGCATGGACCAGGCCGCCCGAGGTCTGGCTGTCTCTCTTGTGTCCCTTCCCAGTGACTCATCTGTCCTTCTGAGAAGCTCCACAGGGAGGATGTTCCCTTGGTAGTAGGGGTTGCAGGAACTACAAAGGACCCTTGCCTCAGGTTCCCTCCAAAAACAAACGCGCTGCCGTGGAGTCAGGGCTTGACCCATCGTGACCCTGTGGATCTCCCAGACTGGAACTGTTGCCAGGAGTCCACAGTCCGGTCTTTGTTCCCCAGGAGCAGCTGGTGGTTTTGAACTGCCAACCATGCGTATCCCAGCCCAGCACGAAAACACCTATATACACCACCAGGGCTTCTTTCTTTCTTTCTCTCTTCCTTCCTTCAATCCTTTTCTCTCTTCTCTCTCTCTCTCTCTCTTTCTTTTTTCAGGGCTCTTTCAAGGCCCCCAGTGTGTATGTGGATACCTTATCCCCAACACTCCCCCCTCCACACCATTCCTTCAAGTGTCTGAAATTGAGAAATCCCTTGAACATATGTCTTAATGATGATTCAGCCTGCTTAACAGCAGGTGGGGAGGAGGGGGCTGAGAGCCAGAGCTGAGTCTTAGGCTGGGAAGCTCAAGTGTGGGGTGGGGTTTTTAGTTTTTTTTTTTTGAGGGGTGTTTCTGGAATGCCCTGTTCTGCGCTTGTTTTTCACTGAAAGTTGAAGGAGTGGGGTTGCCCTGCTCCGCACACACGGGGTTCAGTGCGAATGCACGTGATGAACTGTCCCGTGAGCCTAGAAGGGCTGGACTAGCAGTCCCTGCCTCGGTTCCTGAGCACTGAAGGACTCCTGCGCCCAACCCCATGCTAGCGAGACCCTGGAGGGACGGTGCTGAGGCAACAAGGGGCACTTGCCCTTGAAGAGCTCGCAGCCTAAGTGGGGCCCTTGATGCAACCCAGTGCTCCAAGTCACGGGATCGACGCGCTGTCGGAAGGAAGCGTGGCAGCACCCCAGGGCAGCACGTCGTGGGATTTCTGAGCAGGAGAGAGCTCCCTTGCCCCCCTCCATGAGAGAGCCTGTGATGCTGGCATCCTGCGGGCTACAGGACAGAGAACCTGACTTGAGCGAGCAGGCACCCAGTGAGCTCATAGCCTCTGCCTGCCCGCATTCGCTCTCAAATCAGATGCTCCTTGCTCCCCAGGCACATAGGCAAGTGGGAACCTCCTGCAGAGAACTGGGTCAGAGCAGGCTGGAGAGGTTTGTGAGGAGATGCCTCTTCCAGCACCCCCCCCCCCTGCTGTGTTCGGCCTTCAGAGTGACATTAACTCTCACGCACTTTGTCGGTGTCTTTTTTTATGTTTTCAATGGAGCAGGGAACTGTGGGGCTTGACTGTGCTGAGGGTATTTCCCCCCCCCCCAATTTTCTCTCAGCTTTAAAAATAGCCCTGCCTTGCTTACAGGGTTTTTCCTAATATAAAATGAGTGTTGTGAGCATGAGGCTCTGTGGGGGTGTAGGGGGGGGCTCCTTGTGGGGGTTGCGCCTGCCTTCCTGCCTGAACACTCTAGGCATGCTCTGTCCCTTCTGTCAAGCATATGCACAGCTGCTGGTGTGAAGGGAACGAGGAGGCGGGAGCTGCCCTTTGCTGACTGCTGCCCAGACACGAGCAGCCCTCGGCACCCATACTCACTGGCCCTCTCTTCCCAGATCAATGAGCTCAGCCAGGTCCCTCTCCCTGTGATGCTGCTTCCCGACGACTTCAAGGCCAGCTCCAAGGTCAAGGTCAACAATCACCTTTTCCACAGGTTAGTGCAGACCGCCGCCCTTCCTCTTCTAGGTCGGCTGTCCTGGAACGCCATGCTCTCTGGAAAAGTGAAGAACCAAGGGGTTCGAAGGTGCAGCTCGAGAAGACAACTGATCCGTGGGGCAGTCGAATCTTCCCCCCAATGCAGACAGTTGTGTAAAGAGCCCATGAGAATACTTCCCAGTGTTCCCTAGACCTGTTTGTTGACTCTCAAGGAGCTCCTTCCCAGAGGAGATGCTCAGAGACGATCGCCAGGAGCTTCTGAGAGGGGTCTCCTCAAAGGAAGACCCTGGCCTTCCGAGCCCTGCTCGCGTGAGAAGTGATCAGCGCAAACGGTGGCCCCGATGGCCAGTGCTGGGGTGCCCCTCCCGGGCTCGAGCTCTGAGCAGTGTTGTTTGGTTGAGCAGAAGTCCCCTAACTCTACTCCCCGCAGGTCACCCCACCCCAGCCGGTCACAGTCTCCCCTTCTATGAAACAGGGACTGTATATCCTTAAAGAACCTCACAAGGTTTTACGGGAGTCAAATACAGGAAGGTGCTTTATAAACTGTCGAGTCCTGTCGAAGGTGTACTGTGCTTGCTTGAATCACTTGCTTACCGTGAACACTTGTGTTGCAGGGAGAATCTGCCCAGTCATTTCAAGTTTAAGGAGTATTGTCCCCAGGTCTTCAGGAACCTCCGTGACCGGTTTGGCATCGATGACCAGGATTATTTGGTGAGAGTCCATGAGGGGGTGAGGGTAGACCTTTCTGCCGAGCATGCGGGGTGCCCTGGGGACAGTCATCCTTGGAGGCATGAGAGGCCGGCAGGTCTGATTCTTCCCCTTTGCCCAGCCACAGGCACGTGGGTAAGTAGAGTCCGTGTCTGCGGTGAATTTCATTCTGTAAACACCAGCTCAGAGCCTGCTGCTCAGCCTCTTCCTCCAGCCCATCACTCCCTCCCAGGCGTACTCAGTTGACTATTACAATGTGCTTTGCATCTCTACGTAAAAGGGGGGTGGGGGTGGAGAAGATCCTCTGGCCTCTTCTGTGTCCCCAGGTATCCCTTACCCGGAGCCCCCCAAGTGAAAGTGAGGGCAGTGACGGTCGCTTCCTTATCTCCTATGATCGGACTCTGGTCATCAAAGAAGTGTCCAGTGAGGACATTGCCGACATGCACAGCAACCTGTCCAACTACCACCAGGTCAGACCTCTTCCCATCCGGGCTCTTCCTTCCCCTGGCTCCCCACGCACAGCGGAGTGCCGGAGCACGTAGAGAAGCTCCCCCACATCCTCTCCCCTCCTGCCCTTTTCAAGCCCCAACAAGCACCTGACACCTTGTTTGGTTTGGGTTTTTGTTTTGTAACTTTCTCGTGCGGGGCAAGTGGAAGTTTACCGAGCAGGGCAGTGCTTTTAATTCAGCAGTTCATACAGACTCAGGCATCACTCACCCTCACAGTCCCTCAGTGGGCCAGCACTTACCCCAACGCCTCTGGGTGTGTCCTTTCCCCTCTCTTTCCCAACCGGCTGCCTGTGTTGTCCTTGGGTAGATGCTGCCCTTTGACCTTCAGGGGTTGAGATGAGTTCAGTCCAGACTCATCGGGTAGCATGTTTTTAAAAACTAGGGATTTCCCTGCTCCCCAAAAGGCGTGTATGTATCCAGCTGTGCTCTTCGAAATAGAATAATGCGGCACATTTCTTTGAACACTGGAAAGCCAATGCGATGGAGTGAGGTATAAAGAGCGCACGTCTAGCCAACTCACAGGCCAAGTCCAAGCTTTACAGACTGAGTCAAAGTGAGGCGGGGTGCTAACACCAAATAGAGTCTCAGGAATGAACTCAGTGTGGAAGGGGAAAGCAGGGTAAGGGCACGCTGGGAGGGACTGGAAGTGAGAAACCATAATCATGTCTAGGCCCCTTCCGTCTGAGCATCATAACTTGGAACATGGGGTTTATGGAACTCCCACGTGATAAACAAAAGTACTCTGCCTGAATGTATTTTTACTGGTGAAAAAAAAAAATCTCACCAAAGTCAAGGAGCAAGAAACACGAGGACTACGACAAAGATTGTAAAAGAGATCATTTGTTTATCTAACAAAGAGCGAATGACCACTCTTGGTAGGTCCTGTGGGAAGCAGTAGAGAAAGAAGTGAATGAAGCAGTTGTGGCCCTGAAAGAGATGCTGGTCTCTCTGCAAAGGCCAGGGAACAGCATTAGCACACAGCATGAGGTATACAGGGATACAGGGATATAAGAGGGATACAGGATGTTGGGGGTGGGGGGGGAGTCCTAACTCCCCAGGGAAAGAGGTGCAGCGGGCTGTTGATAGGGGATTGTTCCAGAGCGCCATTACAGAATCTGATCCTTGCCATTACAGAATCTGATCCTTGCAGGATCAGTAGGGGTTAGCCACTGGACAAAAGGGAAGAGAGAATTCTAGACAGGGTAGAACAATCTTTGCAGAAGCACAGAGCCATGGGAGAGCTTAGTGCGTGATGGCTAGGACATGGTGTTGTGGGAAAATAGGCAGGAGTCAGATCACGAAAACTCAAAACCAAGCGCATTGCCGTTACACTGATTCTAATCCTGTATGACAGAGTCAGCCGCCCCTTTGGGCTTCTGAGACTCTCTGTGGGAGTAGAAAGCCGCATCTTCACCCGTGGAGTGGCTGGTGGTTTCGAACTGCCGACCTCATAGTTAGCAGCCACTGCACAACCTCTACCCCACCAGGGTGCCTCCGAGATCCCGAAGGAGCCTCACGAAGTTTAGGCCGGGGCCTGAAGGTGGTTTGCAGGGGCTGACGGGTATGTGATGCAGAAGTGTCTTTATGAGAGCACTTTATAGATTGGGGTGGGGACTACTGGGAGTGGAGATATCCCAGAAGAGGTAATATCCTAATCGAAGTGAGAAAAGATGAGCCCGGAGAAGCCAGGGCAGTTGAGATGGAACAGATGGGGGAGAATTGTGGGAGTTAAGGCAAAGGGAGGAGGTGGTGGGGCCTCCAAGTTGGGAAACAGAAAGGACGAGGCTTCTGGAGGAAGGCACTTCTGATTTAGACGTAGTGGGTCTGAGGTTTCTGCACTTCATCCCGATAGCTGTCCAGGCAGTAGAAGGGGAGGGTGTGGGGGAGATGACGAGAAGGCTGAGGACAGAGCCATCGGATCAAGTGGAGAAGAGAGCCCATAAAGAAGACCGAAAGTGGGCAGATGCTTTCAATTATTTATGCCTTACTTTAGACCATGAAGGATGCGAGGCCAGAGGGGTGGAGGCTCAGCTCAGTGACATGATGGGAGCTGAGGGTGACGAGTGTG